>JBAMJV010010831.1:0-56499 GCA_037951105.1 Echinarachnius parma | reverse complement strand
GCGCTCAACCCAGTCTAGATGTATTCAATATGTAAAAATGAACATCTGTTCATCTTCACATTAGTGTCGGGTCAATAATAATTATTAAATAAATAAATGTATTTTTCGGAAACTTACCAATTTCTTGGCGCTTCAAAGTTCAGATCAGCGTGTTGCAATTCAATTCCGTTCCGTATTAATTAACCCGGAATCGAAAGTACCGTACCATAACATATGGTACCGTGCGCGCGATCGCGATGCAACACCTGGACTAAACTTGTTAGTTGCTGCTCGATTGGATTCAGCGCGAGCGAGGTTACCGTATACGTACCGCGCCTATAACGTGCAGATATTATTTAGGCACACACGTGCATTAAATACATACTCAAACTTCAAGGTTCCACAGAATTTGCAGGGGTCAACCAATCATCACCAAAATCTAATCGATTCTTCCATGTCACTATCCAAACATTCCCTGAAAATTTGGTGCAAATCCGTTCACCCGTTCTCTAGTTATCTTGTACACAAACAAACAAACAAACAGAAAAAAAAAAAAAAAAAACAGACAAACAAACAACATACGGAACCCTTTACATAACCCCCTGCCGATTTCATCGGCGTGGGTAATAAGATTTGTATGACGTCATATCTTGTGTACTCAATTTGCTCAGGAGTAACCATCAAAGCCTTGGAATAGTTCACTCTCGGATCGAATTAATTTGTGTGTAATCGAACTTGAAATGACACAAACCTGAATGATAGTGGTCAGGACCAATGGCGTACCCAGGATTTTTTCAGGGGGGGGGGATTGTCGTCTGACAAATATATGTAAGCAGGGGGGGGGGGGGGGGGGGGGGTGGCCGTATACATTTTTTGAAGCCCGAGACAAAGTACATTTACAATTTTCGAGGGGCTTAAAATGTGGTCTCGAGACAGCTACAAATTGTAAAGAAGGGGTTCAAAACAGTCATTATTTGGCCAAAAAAAAAATAATAATAGAAAAAAAAAAAAAATCCCCTCCCCTGGGTACGCCTATGGATCAGAATCAAATTAATTAACTCCGAAGGTAAACTATTCCAAGTCTTAGATGTAGAATCTTTAGTAAATGTCTATTTTGATAAAAATTAGGCCCTTCATAAGTTTTATATACTTGCAGTTACACAATCGAACACACATGACTCGCAACTGAGCTTCATTATACAACGCAAGGCGGTTGTACAAACCCATTTCCTGGAATGCGCGGATCGCGCCGCGCAGTAAACTATATAGAGCGTGGGAATCGGACCTCATAATATTTTACAAACGCAATAATAATGCTTCATAATTATATCGACTACAGTACATCCAAAGCACGCACAACAGATAATTATTTCAAAGAAATCCGATTATTAGTTTCATTTGTCAATTCGTGGTTCTTTGAAGCCTAAATGGAGATATTTTAACCTGTATTTGTACTTTTATTCTACCTTTCAATTGTAGATGTGTTATAAAACAATTAATATGTCGTTAATGTATTTACATTATTGTTTTCACATAATAAAACTAACCAATCATGTATCATTGGGGGGTGGGAGGCTATGGATGGGGAGGGGGCTGCCGTCCTCCACAATTTGTCTGGCTTAAAACAATACAATACATAAGCATCAAATAACAATTAATACACAAACATGCAATGAATGGGTATTAAATCACTGACCTCTACTAATATGGTCCAGTGGTATAAATCACAAATCTACGCCCATAATGTTTCTATACATTTTCAAAAGCCTCGAATTTATAACGAGCCGGGGCGAATTTGAGCAAACAAGAATTAGAAACAAAATGGACGAAAAACCAAAGAAATATATGCGGTGTGGCCCCCAATAATAATGCATCCCCCCCCCCCCCCCCCCCTCCCCCAATTGGCCCGACCACAACATGCCACTGGGTGAGGGAATAATAATAAAGATACAAGATACATCTTGAATGATAAGGGGGTTTTATTTAGTCGTTTGTAATTGTGTATACTTTTCGAGCATGGTGAAGTTAAAATGTGTTTCATTGTCCGTTAAAAATGTTTTAGGCTGCGACAGAGAAATTTCATTTTACGAGGCCCAGACCATCGGTTATGATTATGATCAAAACCAATAAAATATTCCAGCTACAAGTTGTACAGGGTGGGGGGGGGGGGGGGGGGGGGGGTTGTTCAAACCGCAATTGTTTTTGTCAAAGGGGTGTTTGAACCACACTTATTTCAATCGGATACATACATCACTTGAGGTGTTTCTGAGTTTGTTTTATCTTTAAAACCACATGCACTTTAAAATACTCCATTACTTTACGTATTCACTACCTCGCAAATTAATGATAGTCTTGAATTAAGCGCCCTCTAAACCATGCAAAACTGTATTATCCCTTTAATCACATGTCTGTATAATGTGTATACACAAAGATGATGATAAGATGATAGTGATTATGATAATCATGAAGATGATGATGATGGCGATGATGATGCATGGGGTTGCTGGTCAACTTCGTTAACTTTCCATTCGTATTAATAAACGGTTCAATCAAATTCGCGAAATTAAGCCGTAGGCGTAAAACTGTTTTTCAGAATTGCATTTTCTTCATTCTGTTTACCTATATTCTGGTGTTTTGTAAGTGAGTTACCACTTATAGCATTAGATTTAAATATCATGGTATTAGCATTCTGTTTCGCCAGCGGAATTCACAGGAGGCTGTGCATGTGTGTGATTGCGTAATGAGTTTCTAAATTAATACTAAGATCATACCAACATCATTTTACTCGATTCATTATATTATTCCCTCACCCAGTGGCATGTTGTGGTCGGGCTCAATTGGGGGAGGGGGGGGGGGGGGATGCATTATTATTGGGGGCCACACCGCATATATTCTCTTTGGTTTTTCGTCCATTTTGTTTCTAATTCTTGTTTGCTCAAATTCGCCCCGGCCCGTTATAAATTCGAGGCTTTTGAAAATGTAAGAAACATTATGGGCGTAGATTTGTGATTTATACCACTGACCATATTAGTAGAGGTCAGTGAGATTTATACCCATTCAAAATGGTGGGGGTTATCTTATATAAGTATTACGTAAGTCTTTACGGCCGTGATAAACATTGTAAGAAAAAAAGGCTTAAAGAGGTCTGTTCATTGATTATAAATTGAGTCGAATTTGGTATGATTGTGAAGGTAATCTTGTACTTTACAAGCCTCGAGAAATTCAGATTTTTTGAAATTTTTTAAATATTTTTTTAAATCGAAATTGAAAATGAGAAAAAATCACCCTCCAAACCAGGCCCAAATTCCTCCGATCTCGCCGCTTAGATCGATGACGTGTGGCAAGGGGCGCATGCGCAATCGCCGCGGTATGATAGATCAGTTTGCGTGCAGTATTCGTTACAACAACCATCGCTTGCTCGTTTTGCAACATCGGAAATGAAGAAACAAAAATCTAGAAAATTGCCCAATGTTAGTGTAAAAGTACATATTTTACCGTATGAGTGGTTATTTTCCCAAAATTAGAGATTTGTTTGACAAATTGAGAGACGCAAATTGAACGTGCCTCGAAAAAAAAAAAATGCCCGTCAGTTGAATGATACGAAACACGCACTAGAGTTTCAGCGGCCCAGCCCCGCGAGACAGGCTGTGCTCTAGCTACCTAGCTGAGCTGCTGCGCCAACTGCCATGACTGCCTTGTAAGTAATTGCACTTTTAAAAAGCTCCAAAAAGGAACGAAAATGCAAGATTATTACGATCACACCTATTCTAGACTATCTCTTATTTTACTTACATGTTTGTAGGGCTTTTAAAACAAATACGAGAACAATTACCTGCAAAAACAGCAAAAAAATTGCGCTGATAATATTGCACCGTTACTCACTAACGCGAGCTGAATTGAAGCGAGCTACATGTACACTGCACTAGCCGCTATATATTGCATATTTTCCACCGTATCGCGCACGGTCGAGGCTCTGCACGTATTATGCATGCCGCCAGCGAGTATGATTCAACTCGCAGACTAGGTGATTCATTTACCTATTTTTACTTTATCAGACACATTAATGAATAAAAGAATAACTTTACAACGAATATAAATTGTTATTTTATTAGTTCAAAAAGTTTAAACCGCCATAATTGTATAGAAAATAGTTTAAACAACCACGGAATCCTCGGTATAAAGGGGTATAATTCCCGTATATTACGTGGTAGACACCAAAGCTTCCTATTGGATAACCCCTATGGTGACGTCACTACAACACACACAGCTACTGACTCCGCTCGTCGCTGGATTGGGGGTTTTGAGGCAGTGTTTAATATGATCATTTTTGTTGTTTTTTTTTTGGATGTGCTAGTAGTTGGAAAGTAATATTTTCATATTCTGTATGATTTCAACTTTCTGTAAAGATATAATTTGGCTAATATTGGTTTTTCTTTGAATAAAATCTTTAAAGGAGAAATTCAAAGGGAATAGAATCAAGTTATTATGGTTTATTTTATGATAGAATGAGTTATTAAAGCAATTTGTGCAGTTAACAAGTCATGAAAGTGTTCAGTTTCATGTTTTATGAAAATAAAATTTTAGTGAATTGACCCTCCCCTTTACCATGAAATCGGCACAGCAAAGTGGCTCTGTGTGTGACGTAAGAGCCGGGCTTTGCGCTCCCGACAGCTCTAGCTCGAACGGCGATCTACACGCAAATGTTCATAGAGTGGACGCAGTTCTACTCTCTCAAAACGATTGAATATTGCCTGAATAATCAATATCTGACACACAGTTGTCCTCCCATGTCCTGAAACATATCCTAATGTCAATATTCATGTCATTATTGGCATTGAAAAAGTGTCAATCTCCGTAATATAACTGTTTACAACTCACCATTTTGCCGAATTGTTGTTCATATGTACACGGAGATAGTATGAAAAACAAATCTATTATAGCTGTGTTTCAAAACAAAATTACCTAGTAGAATCATGTTCCGAGCTAGAATTGCCTTTGTTATGACAATATATAATATTTCTTATCCATTTCAATATGTCAATAACTGGTATAATTACATAGAATAGTGTATTTCTCACCGTTTTGTTTTGCTTTTGTTTCGTTTCGTAAAAGTTTCGTCCATCGAGAAATACATGCAAGCGCACGATCGTATACCCGGCCGTATACTATGCATATTGTGTATGTTATTGAACTAAAAGTAGTTCCAGCGTATGCGCTATATTCGAAGCTTTCTACAGTCCACACGATCGATCTCGCTCTAGAATTACATCTGACAGTTCAACATGGATGAAGAATTTCAACAAAACAGCCTGTTAATGGACTTCGAAGTATCCGTGGAGGAGCAAGCTAGCTAGCTAACACGTGCACTCGTTTGTTTTGATGCGCGCGCAGGAAATGTAAATCCGCCAGCGCTATCAGCCGTATAGGTAATGCGGCTGCCAATGTTCAGAGAAATCGCGGATGAATCGTAACAACACGGGAGATCGCGAATCTAATTCACTCGACTTTGGCAAGCTAAACCATGAAACTAGCCATGATAGATCGACTAAAGTAATAACTATTCTTTGTTTTTTAAAATTTCATTTCATGACCACATTGCATGTTTGTGTATTAATTGTTATTTAATGCTTATGTATTGTTTTAAGCCAGACAAATTGTGGAGGACGGCAGCCCCCTCCCCATCCATTGCCTCCCCCCCCCCCCCCCCCCCCAATGATACATGATTGGTTAGTTTTATTATGTGAAAACAATAATGTAAATACATTAACGACATATTAATTGTTTTATACACATCTACAATTGAAAGGTAGAATAAAAGTACAAAATACAGGTTAAAATATCTCCATTTAGGCTTCAAAGAACCACGAATTGACAAACGAACTAATAATCGGATTTCTTTTGAAATAATTATCTGTTGCACGCCTTACGCATCGGTTCAATCAATCAACCATGCGCTATAAAATCCCATCTTCTGGAAAAGTCGGTCTCTCATAGGATAACACGTGTTTCGTCGCGGTGGCGAAACGAAAACTCAGAGATTGAAATGGCACAATTTACGGACGCGTCTTTGATGTACACATCATTGTATGAAAATACTCTAAAAGCGTATATTCGGAATAAGCTCCCCCCCCCCCCCCCCTCCCCCGTATGAGCGTTTGGTAGTGTTATCTGAGCTGACGCGCCTTAACGCTCCCAACACACCCTTTCGGCAAAACCGGGGGGGGGGGGGGCTTTGGACGAATGGTCGAGTTCCATTCAACGCGACGCGACGCGACGCGACGCTACCCACTCTTTCGGCATAAGCCTTATTTTGTATGCTCTTTCGGTAAATGAAGTTAAAATTTGAAAATTAAACAAAATAAGATTTGTATGACGTCATATCTTGTGTACTCAATTTGCTCAACAGTAACCATCGAAGCCTTGGAATAGTTCACCTTCGGATTAAATTAATTTGTGTGTAATCGAAACTTGAAATTACACAAACCTGCATGATGGTGGTCAGACCTGTGGCGTACCCAAGATTTTTTTCAGGGGGGGGGGGGGGGGGAATGTCGTCTGACAAATGTATGTAAGCAGGGGGGGGGGGGGGAGTGGCCGTATACATTTTCTGAAGCCGAGACCAAGTGCATTTGCAATTTTCGAGGGCTTAAATGTGGTCTCAAGACCAGCTACAAATTGTAAAGAAGGGGTTCAAACCCCCAAAACAGTCATTATTTGGTCAAAAAGGGAGGTAAGTGGGTTGAACGCCTATGGATCAGACTCAAATTAATTAACTCCGAAGGTAAACTATTCCAAGTCTTAGATGTAGAATCTTTAGTAAATGTGTATTTTGATAAAAATTAGGCCCTTCATAAGTTTTATATACTTTCAGGTACACAATCGAACACACATGACTCGCAACTGAGCTTCATTATACAACGCAAGGCGGTTGTACAAACCCATTTTCTGGAATGCGCGGAACGCGGTAAACTATATAGAGCGTGGAAATCGGACATCATAATATTTTACAAACGCAATAATAATGCCTCACAATTATATCGACTACAGTACATCCGAAGCACGCACGCCTTACGCATCGGTTCAATCACTCAACCATGCGCTATAAAATCTCATCTTCTGGGAAAGTCGGTCTCTCATAGGATAGCACGTGTTTCGTCGCGGTGGCGAAACGAAAACTCGGAGATTGAAACAGCGCAATTTACGGACGCGTCTTTGATGTACACATCATTGTATGCACAGGGATGTGGGAGTCTTATGGAACGTATTCTATACGAAGACATGCCTTGCGCCGACCGGTCCGAATGTTTTCCTTCCTAATTCAATTACGAACACCCCGCTGCGCTTGCTCGCTCCGACTCTACCGTAGCCCATCAATCAAACTCCGAAAAAACGTCATAGTGACGTATCGCCGTAGCGCGCTGTGTACGATATTATGGCGGCTTACAGCAAATTTCTTCGTCGGAGAAGAGTGCTTTTTGCTTTTGTTTTAAAACCTGGGGTGTATTCTGAAAATGGTATTTTCTTAATAGGCTTATAACAAAATACGTATCTGAAAACTCTCATAACTTGTGTATCTTCTCTGAAAGTTTGTTAACCTATATCAGCTAGCAAACATTGCAACGCATTGATAAGCGCGTTTGCACAAGCGGAGGTGTATAATTTTGTCAAAAATATGTATTCTGAAAACTCTTTTCTTTTATCTCATCATATAAAATTATGATATCATAATTTTACTCATATATGCTGAGACCGCTATGAGGCCGTCTTTTCTTTTTGTTGTATCTTGTTCACTTATATTTGTAGACATTTATTTTAGATTTTAAAGAGTTCCCTATTTTGTTGTGAGAAGTTTGAACATGAGGATTTATGACAATTTTAGTGGAGTATTAATTTTGATATCTTAAGGACTTATGTCAAAGGATAATACAAAATATCAGATCATTTTCATCCCCAGTCTTTCCCCTCCCTCACTGCCACAGTCACACACATTCCCACTGATTACATTTTCATAATCATCAACATAATTATTATGAATAATCACTAGGCTACTTTTTAATCATAAATAAAATTATTATTATTATTATTACCATAGTATCATCTTTATTATTATACATGTCAATATTAGTTGATTACCGTCATTAATAAACAACTACCGTCATCAGTGACTACCTTATTATTTGATCGCAATTTGCATGATCATCAACTCCCATTTCCCTTGATTTACTGTTCAATAGATCTTCTTGAGCACAACATGTATTTTTATGTGTTTTTTATTATTTTCCGTATTTCGCATGTTTTTTGTTCACATTAATAATGGTATTGCAAACAAACACACAAATAACATGACCTTTCATGACAATGTTAAGTATACATAAACAAATATACGACTTCCCATTAGAGAACAAATAATTTCAAACGGAAATATTTCGCTAAATATAAAAAAAAAACATATACCACAATGATTATATAGCTAGTATGAAGTCACAACTTCATAGCCCGACAAAAAAACACGCTAAAACACGCGAATGGGACCAAGATGAAAATGTAGATAAAGATTCAAACTTTCATCTGGTCATAACCACATTTTCGCATAAATTCGGAAAACCATATGAAGATCCATCCAAAATCATAATCATAATTCATACATTTGTACTAACAGCGTCGATAAGTTCGCTGTTTCGTGGCCGATTTCAATGATTCAAACGGCAAATTAATCGTCTTATAACTTGTAGTAGAATGTATGGGAGACCAAATAGCTCTTTTACTGTGTGTTCCATACGTCGTTGCTTTCTTGTAAGGTTTCATATCGAGCTCATGAAGACAATTCTTTATCAGTAGATATGACGTCATTTTTGCGGCGCATAGCATGACTTCACATGGTTAGTTAATCGGTTCTGCAGAGGCGATCGAGCGATGTTACGCAATACTTTGCATCGAGTTCGCAGGAATTCGACAGCTGCAGAGCGCGAACTGTCCGATAAGGGCTGATAAGGGGTGTGTTTGGCAGATTGATGGGCGCATAGTGGTGTACATTTTGTGATTTTTACGATCTTAATCACCGCCTGCGAAGCTAGTTTCGAAGAGTCCTATCCATACAAACTCCAAACTCCCATATCCCTGGTATGCATATATATATCGAGTTCACACACAAACATTTTCATCCCTTAATCATGACTAAAGAATAATGCCTAAAGAACCATGACTAAAGAATCATGATTAAACCAAACGTCCACACACACCAAGCCAATATTCCACAACAACTGACTTCCAGGTGGCTTCCAGGTGCATCGAACACCAGGTCTCCCTAGGGCCCCCCTAGGGCCCTGTGTGCGCGAACGTTCACGTTAAGCCACGCCCAGTTAGTTACGAGTCGTATAGCTAACCATGATTAAGCGAGAAATCCTTGTTCACACACGAAATGAGCGTGATTCTATAGTCAGCTCTCGTACGAAACGACGATAAAACCTGTGTTTCGTTAGTCATCACTAACGATACGTCTTTTCGTTAGTAAGCGTTCAGACACACGAATTTTTAATGAGCAGCTGATTCTATAGTCAGCTGCTAGTCTTTAGTCATGATTAAGGGATGAAAATTGTGTGTGTGAACACGGGGATATACTCTAAACGCGTACATTCGGAATAAGCCCCCCCCCCCCCCGTATGTGCCATTTGGTAGCGTTATCTGAGCTAACGCGCCTTAACGCTCCCAACACACCCTTTCGGCAAAACCGGGGGGGGGGGGCTTTGGACGAATGGTCGCGTTCCATTCAACGCGACGCGACGCGACGCTACCCACCCTTTCGGCATAAGCCATGTGTACACAAGTAAACTGATAACGTCCTCAAATTAAGGGAAATTGGACTACTATCCCTTCTCCTAAACTATCCCCCCCCCCCCCTTTAAAACAAACTAAACTAAGTAAATATATGCCTTGTACGTTTCCTTCCACGGTATATACACCAACATGAATTGTTACCTTTAATTAAACAAAATTAGAACGAGTTATAATACGGGGCTGTAGATCCAGTAAAATGGTACACAATTTTTCAGTTAACTCGTATGTTTTGCTCGCATTTATTACATACACGCACAAACACGAAGAATACAAAATATCGCAACTTTTGATGATCAGTTTAAAAAGGTAATAATTTCACGAACCTGTTAAATAGCAGTCCAGATTGATCACCAGCATGAAAATGATTACCCGGAAATAGCCACCGAAATAAAATCGAGATCCTGCCATTTTGGTTTTGGGTTGTTCTATTTCGTCAAAAATTATACACGGTAAGTTCAAATGTATTATTATGTAGACATGATTGTTAGGTCTCTCGATCTTTATTTAGCATTTCGTCACAGCTCAGTGAGCATTATAATTGCGGAACCAGTTTGCCTATAATCATCGCCAGCATAATAGCATATCGTTGCTTGCGCGCTGTATGATACAATACCATTATAATATTGACATATTTTCGACATGTACAAGAGCATAAAACGTGCTTTTTCCCCTATATATGTTGTCACTGGCATTTGGGTGTAATTGTTATGATCTCGACTCTTTCGAGGGACAATTTTGTTGCTAAGATAGCTTGGTCAAAACATCACGATTTACTAGTTTCTACGCTCACCTCTTTGTATCCCATATAAATATGCCCACTCCGTTTGTCCTTCAGCAAGACAATTAATCCACATTGCTGCTCTCTACCCAGGAGTATAAATGGGTACTTGGTCGGGTGTTAATTAGCCTTCAGCGCCCGTTGGGCAGCTTGGGCTAGTATGCTCCCCTGGGAGTTGAGATGGTGCACAAGATAATTGTGCGGGTTTGAACTGTACCTGATGACCAAGGGTAATAATGCGCCTCTGAATAGAGCACCTAGATACATGGCGCTCTGTAAATGCTATATATTAATTATATAGAAGAATGAAACATGTTCACCCTTTATCCGAGTTTCCCTTTCATCATAAAGATATTTATAATTGAGGTGTTCGACTTTGACCTTTCACCATGTTACAAATCTAACTGTCTACAAAGTGTGTGCAATTCGAGTAACTTTCCACAGATCAGTCTGCATTTATGCTCATTACTCGGCCATACCGTAAAAGTTTGACTAGAGGCGCTACTGGTTTAGAGGAGTATCAATAGCGCCAGCAAACATCCAAAACGATCCAGTATAATGAATATGTATCTAGCCTTTTGTCAACGATCTTCGAGCCCGTCTAAATGAATATTCATGATAGCATTATCACGCAAAAGTTAGAAAAGATGAACGTTAAGTATAAGGGTTGAAATCCAATCAAGCAAGCAGAAGTAGCTCTTGGGTCGGTGGTTGGTGCAAATCAGGATAAGGTAAAATTGCATCACGGTATGGAGAGCCGTAGGTTCAAGACGCACTGGATAAGTGATTTATTTTTTATTTTTTATTTCATAGGAAATTTTGTTTTAACAGATGCCAGCGTTTTGTGCATAGGAATGGGAATGAAAATTATTATTTCTGTGTTAACTTAAATACACAATTATTACATTCAGGTGAGTGAAGTCCTGACATTCTGCTAGTAATAGTATTAAGCTTTATATATTAGTGGATGGAGGGGGTAGGGTCATTTTAAAATTGATTCATCACCCTGTTTCAGCCAACTCTTCATCAAGCACACATTTTATTTTACTCTTTTCCGACCAAGAATTAATAACAACTTATGAATAGGAAGCAATGTTGAGCAACCCAGCCCCGCCCCCCTCCCCCCCCTCCCCCCCCCCCCACACACACACACGGACACAAACACACCTGTTATAGTATACATGCACACAGCACACGCACGCTATGACTACGATTATGTTCATTATGCATGGTTTGTCAGATTCGAACTTGAGATGCCGTGTCATGCATTCTTTGATGTTATGCTGCTGGTGCTGCACGTTGTAACTTGGAAACTGCTATCTTATGCAATATGTTTCTATCTCTATAGTTGAGATGAAACTCAAGAGATTATGCAAATATATATGTTGTTGCTATTCATTTGAAATAGTGTGAATAGTCTTGTTGGTGGTGCATCATGAGTTCCTTTTCAAAACAGATAATGCGGAGAGCACAATGAGGATAACGATTGCTTGGACAGAATAATACAGTTCGAACAATAATGTTCTTCCTAGCGCCTCAAATAATGCAATAGATCGTACACCTGTTCTGAATAATTATACATAAGCATGAATGAAACATGTCGAAGATGTGTGAAAGGGCTGAAAGAATATGCTTTAAATTCCGTTTCAGAACGTGGTTCAACGGTAGATGGTATTGGTCCTGTTTTTAGATCTCAAAGTACGCGGATCAAATCCACCCAAATGAAGTCCTGCGTTTTTTTTTATAGTATTAGTTGTTGGTTCTATTTCCCTGTTTTGTGTCATTCTCCTTTCATTTCACTTTTTTTCTTGTCATTTTTTTTGTTCATTATATTATTTTATTTATTTTGTTTTAAATTGTTTCAATTAATTTGTTTCTTTTGTAACCCATTTAAAAACAATGTTTTCATGATTGGTTTTGTTTGCATACATTCAAATACAGTACGCACATAGCGCACACACCTCACACACGTTAATACCAGAATAAAGTTAGCAAGTATCTGTAATCCCAATATAAATCAGTTGTTGGCCCCAAAGTCCACTCAGATTGATAAAGGGACAACATTTCTCCTCCGATAGACAAGATCGCTACTATATTTTCTTGCCCAAGTGCTTCCAAATATGACGACATCTGGGATAACCTCGATCACTTAATCGACTGTAAATCAACGGCATAATATGCCATTACAAAATGGACTATCATGCAGAGAGCGCTATAATGCATAGTTGCGTAATATTCAAACAGATCGACTGCTTGTACGAGGTTTATCTGCCAAGTAACAGCTTCAGTGTGCGTCGTAAAATATGATAACAAAAGAATCACATGGAAACCAAACAGGTGATCGTGATGAATAGAAATTCAACTGGAAAGAGGAAACTAGTTAAAGACAAATTACCTTATTAGATGAACATAATGCTTAAATATAGAGCGATTTTGTAATAAATATTTGTACATGGAATATTTTCTATGGAATGATTTGTGAAAATACTATAACATGTTAATGTAAAACACATTCCCTTATTCAAACATATCAGGAACCAATTGCTATGAGGCAGAATGCATGTTGTACATACATACTCGATAGCTACATTGCTATTTAACATGTTTAATTTGATTGAATTGTTTTTAATTGTCATCTACCAGCATTTAGGGGATTTGGCTTTAAGGCGCGTATTTTCTTAAAGTAATTCTAATACAATACGCAATCCTCATTGATTTACTGGTCGTGATGTTCAGTGAAATATTTTGGAGGGGTCGAAGGGGAAGGATGATGGGTAGCTTGAGAGACATCGTTAAATGGACCAAGGCCCAAGGGTGTCGAAAATTCATAACAAACATTATTTTAAAAACACGTTACAAGTTACAAGTTGCCCCTTCCCCCTTTACAACTATTTGGCGGCCTTGGGGAACCAACTGAATAAGTGGTCTCGGTCTCGGCCTCGAACATGTTTGGCGACGGACATGCACCCCCCCCCCCCCCCCCCATGGGCGTCGATACTTACGTAATACCCATTCATCAGGGGGATGGATGAATAGATCATCCCCCTGATGAATGGGTATCAATGACAGATCGACGCCCATGCCCCCCCCCCCCCCGCCTACACGACTCTTAACTAGTGTGTTTGTGTGTGTGTGTGTGTGTGTGTGTGTGTGTGTGTGTGGGTGGGGTGTGGTGGGGTGGGACAGGGAATGCTATGATTTCACCTGAATGTCATAAGTGTGTATCTGACAAAAAGTAAATGATTTTCCTTCCTATTCCTATGCACAAAACGGTGGCATTTGTTAAAACAAAATTTCATATGAAATCGAAGAATAAAAACATAATTAATCCAATGCGACTTGAACCTACGGCTTTACATACCGCCATGCCTAGAATGATTTGCACCAGCCACCGACCCAAGAGCTACTTCTGCTTGCTTGGTGGGTTTTTTACCCTAAGTAACGTTTACCTCTTCTCAATTTTACATGATTATGCTATCATGAATATTCATTAAGACCTGCTCGAAAATCGTTGACAAAGGGCTAGATACATATTCATTATACTAGATCCTTGTGGACGGGGCTGGGGCTGTTGATAATACCTGCTAATACTGTGAGAAAGTAGCGCCTCTAGTCAAACTTTTACGGTATGACATTCATTTTTCGTGGAATGTTCGGCACTCAATACTCAGTGGACATAATTTATCACAACACAGGAATACACATTTTATCCATCCTTCCTCAGTTTGTGCACCTGTAAATAAAAAGTTACTAGATCCCTTCAATGAACGGTTCAGCTGAGCGCATGAAGCGGTATAGACAGCAAATTTCCCGCCTATAGGTGGTGCCTGCCTGTCTGTAGCATCGATAGTACCGATGGTCTGCAGTCGAGTACGCAGAAGCAGAACATATATGTTTGTTGTAGTTCATTACATTTGTGATAGGTGAAGGTAATATTATACAGTTGTTAACTGGTGCTGGAGGGAAAAGCACGGAATGTTTCACTCCCGAGGGATTTTAATTGCTATTGAGGAAAGAGTAAATAAGTCCCAAGACGAAGTCGAGGGACTTTTTTCTTCAAGAAAAGGCATTTAAAATCCCGAGGGGAGCTTTCTATGATTTTCTCGACAGCAAAGTTAACAACTGTTTTATCATCTGAATTGCCATGTAACAGTGGCGTCGATCCTGGGGGGGGGGGGGGGGGGGGGGGGGGGGGGGGGCAGGGGGGCGGTCGCTCCCCCCCCCCCCAATGAAAATATTGGGGGGCGAACATATCATTTCGCCTCCACCCCCCCCCCCCCCCCCCCCCCCCCCCCCATTCCGAAAATGAGGAAGAAAAAAATCGAATGATATAATACTAAAGAGCGGAAACACACATTAATCAATAATTAATCTTCAAAATAGCCGTTTCTTAGTATGAAAAGGACTGTAAATCTTTTTTTACAGTTTCTCATATTTCAAGTTTTATTTGGGTTGCGGGAACTCATCTTTCGAGATGTGTCGGGTAGTGTAATTTCTCAAACGCACACCTCAAACGAACTTTATTAAACCCTCATCTATAGATAGCACACTGTCACTGAAAATAAAATTATCTAAAATATATCTTTCAGTCAATTCAGTCCATATGCGCTGAACGCAAATCAAATTGGAATATCATATCCCCCCACATTTGAAAGTGGAGCAGATTGTCCCTCTCCCTTTGTCATTATGTATGTTTGGTTCCATACTTAAATACCTCATATTACGTGAAATGTATGTCTCAGATGTGCACCAAATCGCACAATTTCACGCCCAAAAATTAAAAAAGCTCCGCCAAGCGTGTGTGTAAAGTTGACGCCAAAAACGACCCCGCCATAGCGGGACTTTTCTATTCAAAGCTTAATTCTTTGGAGGACAATATAATCTTATTGAGATGTGACGAATGGCGACGAACTAAGTTTTTTTGGTTTGTTCATTGCAAATCATAACGCACGTATAGTGAGAGCAATACTGAATCAGATGCACACCGGGTTTTGCTTAAAGACTGAGTAACATTGTCCAAATCCTCAAAATAAAATGTTAATTCTTGCGGTTCCCTCATATCTTGCTGTGTTCGTATTGACAACAAAAGCATGGGACGGGTTTCGGTTTTTCAAATTTCTCTTCCGGTACAAAGATATGAACGATTGAAGTTTTCAGATAATAGAACATCCGTTGGAGTTTTGAAACTGTGTACAAGTGAGTGCTTTTTGCTCATTTTTGTTTAATTTTTGCTCATTACTCTGCCACCCCGCTCGGTCGCTTCGCTTCCTCGCAATGTCTCCCCTCCACTTTCGAGAAGTTGTTGACGCCCTTGCTTAGTGCCCTAAACTATATCGATGGCTCTACAGAGTGGGTCAGAAAAAATGTCCCATCTTTTAAAAACAATTAATCATGGGTTTTATGATATATCTTGGTAGAGTTATCCTCCCAGCATATTTCGGTACCCTTTTCAATTAAATCTCTGCACGCATGACTGAACAAAAGACAATCTTTAAAAGAATGCAAAGTCTCACTTGCGCCAAGTGGTTGGATGAGGAATAAAACAGTGTTTTGAACAAAGACAGTCAGACAAACAGAAACACACACACACACACACTTTTTTTTTTTTTGTATTGATTTTTATTTCTCTAAATTAACATAACATTTACAATTGAATAACATTTCAAATAATAAAAGTTTTACATTTCAAGTGTACAAATAAAGTGTAATTCACAAAAAATAAGCACAATGGAGACTTAACAAAAGATAAAAAAAGAAGTAGACATGCTACTTCTCACACTCTCATAACTCTCAAAAATATATCAATCAATTCCGTAGCAATAAAATTAAAATGATTATGCCCGTCCCTTACCTGTAAAACATAATCATTCTGCAGTTGCTTAACAAAATACTCATAAACTTTCCTTGATTTCAAATCAACAAAGATTCAACATTCTCTACCAATTTTAAAGCAATATCATATTTAGAAATATCTATATCCATAAAATTTCCCTCCTTATATTTATCTGACATTACTACACATATGTCATATATTTTTAACAAACCTTTTCCTTCAATTCCCATATTCCAAAAATAACTATTAAGTTTCATATGCCCATTTTCCATGATATCACTTACAATACATATTCCCTTCTTAAACAGTTCTTCATCATAAATCATTTTATTTCTTATACATATATCCATATTATTGTATATAATAGGATTACATTTTTCTTCATAAAATCTACATTTCTTCATTTCTTGCCAAACTTTTAAAATTTCAACATAAAATGGCGGTATATTTTTCAAATCGATTTTACTAGTATCATAATTACATAAAAAATAAACCGTCCCCCCATTTTTAAACAGCAAAAATGAAATGATGCCTTCCAGTCAGATAACTCTTCCCCATTAAGTAAACGCTTTAACCACATTACACGTTGACTTTTTACAGATATTTCAAAATTATTCATCCTCAGTCCCCCAAATTTATAATCTTGGTACAATATTTTCCTTTTTATCATATCTTTCCCTCCCCACACAAATTCAAAAGATAAACTTTCAACCTCCTTAAAAATAGCACGTGGGACTATTAAGGAGGAGATTTTATTCAATTTTGAAAGAACATGTATTTTTAACAACTGAAATCTCCCCCAAATAGTGTTCCACCAGCCAACTAAACGTTTTATTCTACTCAATATGTCTTTGTAATTCAAATTATCCTTTACTTTTATATTTCTTGAAAAATGAACTCCAAAAAATTTGTATTTCCTCCACATAATGTCCAAACAAAAGTGGACCAGGATTCTCCCCCTCATTACCTAACCAAGTATAATTTGTTTTTTCTTCATTCACTTTTAAACCACTAACTTTTTCAATTTTTTTCAAAATCCTTTTCAACTTTGCTATTGAATTAGCGTCTTTCACAAAAATAGTTATATCATCAGCATACATAATTTGCTTAAATTCCCTGTCCCCTAATGTAATCCCA
Source organism: Echinarachnius parma (assembly GCA_037951105.1). Classification (NCBI taxonomy): domain Eukaryota; kingdom Metazoa; phylum Echinodermata; class Echinoidea; order Clypeasteroida; family Echinarachniidae; genus Echinarachnius; species Echinarachnius parma. Next base: position 38,938 of record JBAMJV010010831.1, on the reverse strand, counting down.
TGTATTTCCCCATCCCTCCTTATAACTCTAGCCAAAGTTTCAATCACTAAAACAAATAAGTATGGAGAAAGAGGATCTCCCTGTCTGACCCCTCGCTCTATTGGAAAATATCCAGTTGACTGACCTCCATTCATGACACAACTACAACCATCATTAAATAACACTTTCACCCATCTACAAAATTCCTCCCCAAAACCAAATTCTAACACTTTATATAAAAACCTATGCGAAACGCTATCAAAGGCCTTCTCAAAATCCACAGCGATCAAAAATCCAATCGATTTATTCCTAGAATAAAAAAAAACATATCATCTATTAGCCGCACTGCCTCCCCAATATTTCTATTTTTAACGTAGCCAACCTGATTATGATGAATAATTTCTGCTATAACTTCCTTTATTCTTTTTGCCAAAACTTTTGATAAAATCTTATAGTCTACATTTAAGAGTGTTATTGTCTATAATTCTTCATATACATTGCATCTTTCCCCTCCTTTTCAATTAGTGTAATAACCCCTTACCTTTGAGACAATTTCCCTTTATCGAATGCTTCATTCAAAGCTGCTACAACCATTCCCTCCAAAACAGGCCAAAAGGTGTAATAGAATTCTACACTTAAACCATCATTACCTGGGGACTTATTAAATTTCATCTCTTTTATTACTTCAAAACACTCCTCTTTATTTAATTTACCTTCACAAAATTCTTGATTTTCTTTACATAATTTTGGAACATCATTTAAAAAATCTATCAAATTCCCATTTTCATTTTCCTTTAACCCAAATAAAGTTGTATAATAATTTCTAATTATCTTTAATATATCCCCTTTATCTTTAACTATTTCCCCCTCTCCATTACAAATTTCTTTAATCACGGTTTTCCTTTTATTTGACTCCAAAAGCTGCTTAAAATATTGCATATTCTTTTCATCATCCTCATACCATATGGCCCGAGAACGCACCTTTAAACCTTGACGAGAAACATCATACAAATTTTCTAATTCCATTTTCTTTAATTGAATCTCATCGCTAATAGTTTTCAAAGGTGTGTTCACTAATTGTATTTCTAACTCTCTAATCCCTTTCTCTAAACTTTCAATCTGATTTTTTCTCATCTTTGCCTTTTCCCGCAAAAAACTTATAATATATTCTCTAATCTTCATTTTCATAAAATCCCAAAAGGCAACCTTATCCAAAATTTGAGGTCGCCAAATTTCCTCTAATTCAATAATTTTTGTATTCATTCCTTCCACACATTTTTTATCCACACAAAGACTATTATTTAGCTTCCAGTAAGCCTTCCCATAAATATAATGATCTACTAAATTACTAAATTGTAATCGAATCGCCGAATGATCTGGAGTGATCGACACTAAAATATCACACATTTTTACAAGATTTCCCAATTTAGATGAGACAAACCAATAATCTAATCTGCTTTGAACCACTGGTGATCTTTGTCTAAATGTATATTGTCTCTCTTGATGGTTTCTCTTCCTCCAAATATCTACTAAATTATATTTACTTAAAAAACTAATAAAAAGACTCTTAAATTTAGTATTTTTAAAACCTATTCTTGTCCCTACATAATCTACATTCTCATTCATAATAGTATTAAAATCACCCCCAAATATCAATAAAAAATCCTGTTCCATCATGCGATAAATGCACTTATCTATTTGCTCTAAAAAATCAATTTGTAATTTTTCTTTATCACGCGTAGGAAAATAAAAATTTCCTAGAATAATTTTCTGACCAGACATTTTACCTTTAATACAAATATAACGGCCTTCTGCATCCTTAACAATCTCGTGTAGTTGTAAATCCAACTCCCGAGTTAAAAGCACCAAGACCCCCCGACTATGATTTGATTCATGATTAAAAATTATACTGCCTCCCCACTCCTTTTTCCAAACCTCTTCCACATCTGGAGTACTATAAGTCTCCTGTAAAAGTATAATCTTGCCTTCCTTTTTCTTACACCATTCAAAAATGTTTTGCCTTCCCTTTATCTCTTAAGCCTCTCACATTAACTGAAATAAAAGTCATATTCGACGCCATTTCAGGAAGCTAAAACTAAAACTACTATAACAGTATCTTAAATATACTATGCTGTATCTACAAAAAAATGGCATAAAGATTGAACAGATGCCGAGACACACACCTAAATATACGAACAAACACAAACGCGAAAGCAAACACACCACCTCACCCACACCCGGTACCCCCTCCCGCACCCCATCCCTCCTCCACCCAACACACCAAAATGACATGTTATGAAAACAAAGAAACAAACAAAACGAAAAGTGAACCTCGAAGACTTTCCCGCTCCTCCCCTCCCGCCCGACACACCCCGCCCACTCCACAGCCAGACCAGTCCTTTTATATTCCCACACGGCTCCCAGCCCGTACGAAGCAAATTAACCACCTACATACTTGTTATCAACCATAACATACTTATACCAACACTTAACAAAACACCAATACAAACTTTACCCGTTACCTAGCTAATATTCAATATATGCTACGCAAGACTACCCACGAGAACCCCTGCGACCCTACCTCTCAATCAATAACAATGCAGAGTGGAATGCAACTTCTTCCAAAGCTCATGAGGGCTTGCCCACAATAGCAACACATGTCTGAATACCATTCTAACGACAGACTTTCCATTTCGATAGCGATTACTATGTAAAAAAAAAAAAAAAAAAGGCCCGCTATAATCTATGTTCGTCCCCATACTATAGTAATCTGCTAGACATACACAAAGTGAATAAAACGAAACCCGAATCAAAATAACTTGTCTTAAATAAAGAGCCCAGCTCCAAAAGGCGCCAAATCCACCTTCCATAACAATTGAGTTAACGATATCCATACATAATAAGCTTCGTAGCTATCTAAAACTCAGCCAGAATCAACATATAGAACGTTCCATTTTCACAGTCCCAAGCCTGTATTAAAGTTCTAAGTTCTTAGAATACACTTTTAAGGCATATGAAATTATTCCGTGCCCTTTTAAATGTCAACTATGAAATAGAAAAAAAAAGAAAAAAAACACCCTGGCACAGTACTATCACAACCCACACAAACAAAATATATATACATGTAAATATTATATAGTCATAATAGTCATTGTAAATTTTTACTTTCTCCTTTGCTACCAAGTTCAAAACTGTCGCTTGTTTTCTTTAACGTTTCCAAATTATTTTCTATAATAAAAGTTTCAAATTACAGTTTTCCTTTACTACCAAGTTCAATAATATCAAATAAAAACTTACTTTCTTTAAAACTTTTCCAGATTGTTTTCTATAATTTGAGTGTCAAATGAAAGCTATCACCTCACTTGCAGGCAAATACATAATATAGTCATCATAGTCATTATTTACTTTTTCCTTTACTACAAAATCCAATACTGTCAAATAAAGACTTGTTTTCTTTTAAACTTTTCCAAATTGTTTTCTATGGTTGAAGTGTCAAATGAAAACTATCACGTACCTGCAGGCGAATATGCTTGTCACCAAGGCTTTGCCCCTTCATTGCTTCCAGTCCCTTATCCATTACATGTCCCTGGCTATCGGTTTCCTTCTCCAATGCTGCTACCTCTGCTATCGATAGCTTCTCTTGCTAGAACACTCCCCGCTGCTTCTGGCGTTTCTTCCCGCTGCTGGCATAGGGTCTCCTCCGCCGGAAATTCAAATTACCGCGCTTCATAATCTGGTACTATCCTATCCTTCTCAAATGCTGCTATCTCTGCTATCGATAGCTTCTCTTGCTGGAACACTCCCCGCTACTTCTGGCGTTTCTTCCCGCTGCTGGCATAGGGTCTCCTCCGCCGGAAATTCAAATTACCGCGCTTCATAATCTGGTACTATCTTATCCTTCTCAAATGCTGCTCCGCTAGCGCGAGCTTCTCCTGCTTGAGTTCTTCCCGCTACTTCAGGCGCTCCTTCTCGCGGCTGGCTTAGGTTCCCTCTGCCAAAAACGCGTGATGTTGCTTCATGTTCAGCTGCTGTCTCCGCTCCGTCAATGCCGCTATCGCCCACCATCGCTGACTTGAAACTCCCCGTAACGTCTGGCCTTCGGTCGCTTGAAACGTGTGAATCGCGTGGATAGTTGCGCGTAACTCTCCTCCTCTGATCCCGTACATCGTCCGCTGCCCCTTCGCGATCGGACTAGCCCCTCGCTCTTTGTCGATTCACCTCCTCTGCTGACCCGCCTTGTTCCGCCGTAATCTCGTTTAGAAATCGTTGCTGGTCCTTCCGTCGAATCCATACCCGGTCTACCATCAGCTTGGTCGGGTCCGATCGTAAAAAGTATGCCAGCTTGCCTGCCCGTCTTGCAGCTTTGAATGCCGGCATTTGCATATTTCTCACCTCCCTCACTTGCTTTGGTAGATCAACCGACACGTACTTCTTTGTTCCTTTCAAATTCCGCGCGTGATTCAAAACCACCATGACATCTGGATACCGAAGAAATCGGGCCTTAATTGGGCGTGGGCTTGTTTTTGACGGGATACGGTGGATTCGCTGGAACTCGATTTCTTTTACTCTTTCTTCGGGTATTTTTAAGTCTTGTACAAAAGAGTCCCGCATCACGATTTCTGTGTTTTCCTTGTCCTTTTCTTCCAGACCTATGAAAAGCAAATTCTCCCTTGCAGTATATGTTTCCAGTTGATTTATTCTGTCCTGTAGCTTAACCTCATTGTCATCTATTTTCCTTTCTACGTGTTGGATCTTAGTTTTCAAAGATTCCGTTTCTGCTCCCTGAAATGTAGCTGCTTCTTGTAGATCTCTAATATTTCCGTCAAGCCGTTTCAGATGCTCATTCAGATTCAGTTCCAGGGTAGAAAACCGTTCTTCTATTTTTTCTAGCTGTTTATCTAGCAAGTTTCTCATTGCCGGGAGTAAATTTGCCTCAGGGCTCGGCGGCGTATCTGGCGCTGGTCGGTGTCGCTTCGCAGAGCTTTTTCCAATCGTTGTAGTCCGCGCGCCGTGAGACATGGCGTTAGCTGATTGGCTGTACCGTGAGACGTGAGACATGGCGTTAGCTGATTGGCTGTACAGTGTGCGGGGTGAACTGAGTGCGGGGGGGGGGGGGGGGAAGAGCGGAGCCAAAACAAAAAACGTGTTCACCCGTCGACAGTCATCGAATCACACACCACACACACACACACACACACACACACACGCACACACACACACACACGCGCGCGCGCGCGCGCGCACAGTAAAACAGGTTTCATAATGTGTTAACATTTCCCCTTTTCTGATTAAGCATTGATTTTAACAAGATCGCTGAATATTTCAGCGGCAATTCCCTGACAATCATTCCCCTAACACGTTCACCACCACCACCACCATCATCATCATCCAATGCACATATATCCAATGTGCTATCTCAATACGTTGGTACAATAAACAATAAAAATGAATCTCATTTATGTCTTTTGTTGGTTAACAATGGCAATTTACACTGGATATCTGTGCTTGTGTTGCCTGATTTGGCAGCAGTTCATTATGTTGAGCCCTGTTTGAGTAAGACAAGTACTAGAATTGTGGTTCGTCTTGAGTTAACCCTGCAACAGAGATCATTTTTGGTCACCAAGTATGCAAGAACTTACGAGTGGAACATAAGTTTTGCAAGGGTTATGCCGCCGTTATCCCTATGTTCGGTGTCCCAGCAGTAAAAGTTATAAATTCTTTCACAATTATTTTGTTTTATTCTTCACCCTTCCACTTGGCTCAAGTGTGATTTTGCAGTCTTGAAAAGATTGTCTGCTGTTCAGTCATGCGTGCAGAGATTCAAATGAAAATGGTACCGAAATATGCTGGAAGGATAACTCTACCAAGACAAATCATCAAACCCATGATTAAATGTTCATACTTCAAACAAGACAACTTTTAAAAGATGGGACTTTTTTCTGACTCACTCTGTATAGTATACAGGATCACGTGGATCCATCTCCTGCAAGGCTCAATCTTTTTTCCCCGCTATGCCCTTACGCTATACGTTACGAGTAGGTTCACTATTTTATACAATTGCAACACCCATGATAGATGTAAATGTCTGAAATCTAAAAGCTTCCGGGGGCTCAGCCCCCTGGACCACCATTATTTTCCACAAATATGGGTGCCCCCCAAAGTCGGGTCTTAGAGCCATCAAGACACTTTCAATGAGCGCATAATAAAACTTCCGGGCATGCTATACGTGGGGGTTTTTAGCTCTCTAAGTGGTCACTCTGGAAACATTTTCGAATTTCGCCCCCCCCTCGAAATCGCAAAAACGGATCGACGCCCCTGTCATGTAACAGTGCCATATAATATTCAAAAATATTACATGGCAGCTCATGTACTGTATTTACTAAGTCAGGTGATAAATTGTAATGTTATACTTACATAATGTGGTTACATGTTATTACATTTATTGTTGATATTACATTTGCTGAATTTCATTCGTGGTTAATACAGCCATGCACCATTTAGAAAGTCATCAATCCAACAGCCCAATCCTGTATAATGTTAAAACATTTATGGTTTATGTATGGTTTACAGTTAATATATTCATGCAATCATGGCATATTAAATGTATTTATTCATTTTTTAAAAGAAGGCAAAGAAAATGGGATTCGAACGGGATTCGAACCTGGAATCCCATTTTCCTTGCCTTCTTTTAAAGGTAAAGGCCAGTTTTGGAAACGCCCCCCTCCCCAAAAAAATGAAATGGAAGCTCTTATTACCAATAATGTGAAAGAATATAATTATACTAATATCGGATCATACAAATTTAGCCAAGAAACGGCTAATTGATATATTTGCAAAATTATATATCTATTCCAATGAGATAGATATCGCCAACGAGGAATCGCCATACACTACGTGTATTACGACCACGCGGTTTTCTTCCAATATTTCTGTATTTAACGATGCTTAGGTTCGGATTTTACTACACAAGCCCTATTTCAATACATATTCAACAATAATGATCAATATAGATGTATTCGGCTACTTTCCCGAAACTGGACTTGGGCTTTAATCACAATATATTTCTGGTCAGTTTCCCTATATGTTTGAAATAATTATTCATTTTTTAATTACATTTGTGACCACCTGCCACCACGGTTTTTTGTTTAAGTCTCTTATGTGTTAATGTTCTGTTTGCTACCCATCGACTAGTGAGAAGAGCGATTTAGAGGAACTTTGTAATAATGGACTTTGTAGTTATTGAATGTTAAATTTAATTTGTGTTAATAATTTAATACAAATTAAAACTTGTTAATTATCAACTTTAATTATAGACACTTTGTATAATGTACTTTGTATAAATGGAATGCGATAAATTTAATTTGGGTTAGGAATATAACAAAAATTAAAACTCGTTTAATTACTCAATCTTTTTAAAGATACTTTGTATTGCCTCCTTTTATATCATATTACATAAGAACGTTTTTAATCAAGTCTCATTTTTAATTGAAAATACTTTGTATTAATTAATGTACTTTGTATCTGTTATTGAAAACAATCATAATAAAATTATTTAATTTCTCAATTACATATGAAGATACTCTGTATCATTATACCTTGTATTTGTTATTGAAAATTAATTTATGTTCAGGATATAATGTACATGTAAGATAAAATTAAGTTAATTATTCAATTTTAATTGATGATACTTTGGATTTGCTATTGAATGTTAAATTTAATTTCTGTTAAGAATATAATACAAGTTAAACAATTTTAATTACTCAATTTTAATTAAACATAGTTTGTAATAATGTACTTTGTATAAATGGAATACGATAAATTTAATTTGTGTTAGGATTATAACATGAATTAAGTCTTGTTTTATTACTCAATCATTTTACCCTGTATTGCTTCCCTTTTGATATTACATTTGATTGTTAGATCTACTCGTTATTGAGTATGATACACTTAATTTATGTTAGGAATATGATATAAAATAGATAGTGGGATTTGATATCCTTTAATTAAATAATTTCCATGCTCTTATTTTTGCATTTTTGTGATGCTTATTATTGTAATTTTTCAAAAGATATACATGTACTGTATTATTTTACATCTTGTTAGATTCAATATTTAGTTAGTATTACATATATATTTAAAAGTAAGCAACGAATTAGTAAATTGGTTCTTTTTTATTGTTATATTAAAATTAAAATTAAATGAGAATATGCATATTATAATAATCACATTTTTAATGTTAGTGCCTTTCTTGCCAATTGCATTCATAAATATGTATCATTTTGTTGTATTTTGATGTTAAATTATATTTTTATTGTGTTGTAATTTATTTATTCATGTATGTTCATATGTTCATGTACGCAAGGCATTTTAGTCTTCGGACTACAGTCTTGTTAATTTTGTTCAATAAATACCGATATATCTATATCTATCTATCTGGAGTCCTTTTTCGGAAACCTCAGGCACTAGGCACTAGTCGATACTGGCGGCGATTCCATTCGAAAACACGATGCATTTGGGAGGCAGAGAATTATTCACAAACAATGCTCGCCCCCCCCCCCCCCCCCCTATTATACATGCATTGTGTTTTCGGATGGAATCGGCGCCGGTGCTAGTCGATGAGATCTCTTCTGTTGTCATCAAACAGTTATGTCATTGTCATTCTTTTCCTGACAATAAAATAAATTAAATCAACCCAGCAGCCCAGGCGTCTTTGTATCCTGCCCTCTCTTGTTCTTGAACATTCAGGTCAATGTCGATCTGACAAAGTTATACATACAGAGGACAGAAATATTTTATTTTAAAGTGGCCCTGAAAACCGAATAAAATTAATTTTCATATTCAAAGATACAATCATGTCAATATTTCAGCCTGAGTATTTTAGCTATGAATGAATCAATGAAAGAATGGATGGTTGGATATGTGTATCTCACGAATGATTCTAACCCTATGATTTTGCTGTTTTTGTCAAATTCGGGGGAACATTGCACCCATCCCCCCCCCCTCCCCCCCACCCACCTACTACCATTATTATCATCACCATTACCATTATCATCATCATCATCGTCGTCATCAACATTAATCAACAATACATATCCACTAAGACCTTGTTTTTGTTTTGCTTCAATCGGAAGGAAAGTTATCAAACCAACATCATCACCACCACTATAATTATCATCATCATCATCGCCACCATCTTCAACATTAGCAGCATTAACTTCCGATAAACATCCACTGAGACCTTGTTTAAATGTTTTGTTTTAATTTAAAGGAAAGTTATCAACCCAACAGCCCAAGCTTCTCTTTCTTTTGCCCTCTCTAAATTGTTCTAGAACAGACAGGAAGACAGTGTCGATCCGAAACAGAAGTAAAACATCCCTGGATGGCATGGCGTGGAGAAATTATTAGAAGGGTTTAGGGGCCCGAGTCAAAGGGCAACAGTAATGGTCCTGGGGCACAGCCCTATATGCTCTTATTGTTGCACTTGATAAGAAATCAAAAGATGAGCATGACGGTTATTTTTGTATTATATATTCATCAACTATTTATTGGTACAAGAACCAACTTGTGCATTTAAACAATTTCAGTAATCAAGACAAATATTGAGATATTCAGTGTGGTAAGGCTTAGCTTTAGTAACCAAACCTGTACAATAACATTACAAACTAATAGTTATAACTCAACAATGCTAGAAAGGTATACAACATTACCAACGACTAAGTAAAAAGCATGTTATCATGCCATTAAAACATAACAGGGCGCTCTCTAAAAAAAGCATTGGTTTCAACCATTTTTCATACACAATTATGCATGTGACGTTTTGTTGAAATAATGGTAGAGAGATCATCAACAACTATTTAAAAACCTCTTTTGACAATTTTTGTATAAGTGTAAGCATTTTTTTTATTTAACAAAAATTCATAGAAAAAATCTGGGGCCCAGATATATTCCGATCGGATATATTTATTAACATTTTAGCCGTTTCTGAACCGATTTTGATCAAATAAAATGTTATTTCAAACTTTACACTCAGTTTTTGATTATCTCAAAACAAATAGTACGTGCACCAAAACTGAACTACCCCTTTAAATATTGCTAATAAATTGTTTTTTTAAGAAATAGGCACATGCCAAAATTCAAAATATGTTAGTCTAACGTTCTTCATCTGCAGGTGAATTTTTACCTGGATTATTTTTACACATTTGGCTATAGTCTCACAAACGTGGTGTACTGTTACAGTACACCATGTTATACCGTATACGGTATTACAGTGGTCATTATGCATGTACGGTATACTGTATTGGGTATTGACTGCCATGACATTCAAGCCTTCTGGTATTATCCTATTATCCTAACCCAGGCCAGACCTACCAAGTCAGTATCAGGACCAGTTACCTGTATAGATGTGGTACACTATTGTATATGGAGTGACCCATGTTTTACGTAATATATAATAGTTTATGCGCCCTAACTCAACTTCAACAGCTAATGTCAGTTTATGCGAAAAAAAAACTTTAAAGGGGTAGTTTAGTTTTGGTAGAGAGGGCGCTGCGCATCACAGTTTTTTGTGAGGTAATGAAAAACTGAGTGTCGAATTTGAGAGAACATGCAATTTTAATGGCAGAATAAACTTTATTTGTTCAAAATCGACCCAGAAACGGCTGAAATATCAATAAATATATCTAATGTTATAATTATTTGGGGCCCAAATAATTAGATGATTTAAAAAAAAAAAATTAAATGCTTGCACTTTTTCAAAAAATTTCAAAAGCATTTTTAAAATAGTTGTTGATGATCTCTCTATTTAATCATTATTTCAATAAAACATCACATGCATAATTTTGTATGAAAAATGGTTGAAACCAATGCCTTTTTAGAAAGCGCCCTCTTGTGTTTGAATGGCTCTTTTTGAATGATAACGGGCTTTTTACTTAGTCGTTTGTAATTTGTTATACCTTTTTCAGCATGGTGGAGTTAGAACTATTAGTTTATAATGTTACTGTCCAGGTTTGGTTACTTAAGTTCAGCCTTACCAAAACTGTACTACCCCTTTAAGTTGAAACAAATTAAGCTCGGAGACAAATGACAAAACGTAGTCATGAGTCGAAACAAACCAAAGTTGTCCCCCAAACTAATTTAGGAGAACATATATTATTCCCACAAAACATTATAATTGTTGGAAAATTATCATTGTAACTGTGTACACAATTACAATTATAATGTAAAATGACACTAGTATCCGTTCTCCTGAACTAACCCCGAACAACTTGAATAACTCAGTAAATATATGCCTTGTTATATCCTTCCACGATATGTTCACCATGAATTGTTTATACATCATTAAAGAGTAATACTACGAGACTGTATAGATCCAGTAAAATGGTACACGATTTAGCATTTACCTCGTATTGTTTTGCTCGCATTTATTACATACACACACAAAGAATAGATACAATATCGCTACTTGTGAATATCATTAATTATCAAAATATAATCACTTCACGAACCTGTCAAATAGCAGTCCAGATTTATCGCCAACATAAAAATAATTACCCGGAAACAGCCACCAAAATTAAACCGAGATTCTGCCATTTTGGTTTTGGGTTGTTCTTTTTCTTCAAAAAGTATACAAGGCAAGTTCAAAGGTATTACAATATGTAGTCAATGTAGACACGATTGTTAGGTCCCTCGATCTTCATTCAGCATTTCGTCTCAGCTCAGTGAGCATTATGATTGCGGAACCAGTTTGGCTATTGATAATCATCGCCAGCATAATAGCATATCGTTGCTTGCGCGCTGTATGATACAATACCATTACAATATTGACATTTATTTATACATGTACATGAGCATAAAGCGTGTTTTTTCACCTTTAAACATGTTTTCACTGGCTATTGGCTGTAATTGTCATGATCTCGACTGTTTCGACTTTCGAGGGCCAATTTGGTCGCTAGGACAGCATGGTGCCATGGTAAAAACATCACAATTTACTAGTTAATACGCCTTATACCTCGTTGTATCCCATATAGAAGCATGAAACATGTTCACCCTTTATCCGAGTCTATTTATAATGGAGGTGTTCGACTTTGACCCTTCTCCTTGTCACAATTGTAACTGTGTACAAATGGTGTGCAATTTGAGTAACTTTCCAAACATAAGTTTGCATTTTCGCTCATTAGGCTACTCGGCCATGTGACATTCCTTTACCATGGAATTTGTATTACTCAGTGGACATTTCATATCACACAAATACAGATTTAATCAACACTTCGTCAGTTTTTGCATCGGTAAATGGAAAGTTACTAGATCCCTTGAACCAACAGTTCAGCTCAAAGCATGAAGTGGTCTAGACAGTAAATAATGTATGTAAATATCCCGCCTACGGTCTGCCTGTCTGTAGCATCGATATTACCGATGGTCTGCAGCCTTCTGTTGCCAAGTATATGCAGAAGCAGAACATTATATGTATGTTGTAGTTTATTACATTTGTGATTGATGAAGTTCATAATACATTTGCTTAATTTCATGTGAGGTTACATTTATGGTTACATCTTTTTAGATTTACGGTTGATATTAATTTGTTTAATGTTATTTGCGGTGGTTAATAGGCCTACAACAATGCACCATGAGAAAGTCATCAACCCAACAGCACAACCATTTTTGAATAATGCTATCACATTAATGCTTATGGTTTTACAATTATTACATTCATGGATTTTATTTATTTAATTTTTAATCACATTTGTGACCACCTGCCAACAAGTTGAGATGTCTCATATGTGTTAATGCATTGTTTGTTACCCATCGACTATTGAGGCGAGCCTTTTAGAGGGACTTTAGTCATTTGCCACTTCTCAGGCACTATTAGATGGGATTTCTTTTTTTGTCATCATACATTTTATGTCATTGTTAATTTCTTCCTGGAAATAGAATCAATAAATACAATTAGAAGTCATCAACCCAGTAGTCCAAGCGTTTCTTTATCCTGCCCTCTCTTGTTCTTGAACAGACAGTCAATGTCGAACTGACACCGTTATGAATACAAAGGACAGAAATACGTTATTTTGCAGTGGCCCGGCAAACCGAATGAATTCTATTATTTTTATATTTTCAAAGATCCGTGTAAATATTTATATACTTTATATACTTTGTGTTTTTAACATTGAAATGAATAAAATGAACTTGAACTTGAACTTGAATATTGCAGCATGATTTTGTATTTTGCTATAGATGGGTGAATGAATGAATGAATGGATGAAAGGATGGATATGTGTATCTTACAAAGGATTCTACCCATATTATTGTATTGTTTTGTCAATATTGTCCAACCATTAACATTATCATCATCATCATCATCGTCGTCATTAACATTATTCAACTATACACATCCACTAAGACATTGTTTTAATGTTTTGTTTTAATCGGAAGGAAAGTTAACAACCCAACATCGTCATCACAACTTTCATCATCATCATCATCACTACCATTACCATTATCATCATCACCACAACCATTTTCATCATCATCTTCATTATTATCATCAACAGCATTAATCGCTTATACACGTACACTAATACCTTACTTTAATGTTTTTGTTTTAATCAAAAGGAAAGTCATCAACCCAACAACCCAAGCTTTTCTTTTCTATCCTCTCGTAAATGTTCTTGGATAGATAGGAAGTGTCGAGTCGTAATTGTGGTAAAAACATGTTTGGATGATATAGTGCGGAGAAGTAATTAGTAGGGCTTAGGGGCCCTGGTCAACTGGCAACATTAATTGTTCCAGGGGCCACAGCACAGCCTCATTTGCCTCTTATATTTGCACTTGATAATACATAAAAAGATGAGTATAACGGTTATGTTTAAATATAATATGCATCAAATATTTATTGGTCCATAGACCAACTTGTGCATTTTAACAATGTCAGTATTCAATAAAATATTTAGATATACAGTGTCTTTACCAGATAATAAACGAAGTGGTTTCATCAGAAAATGAAACAGAGGATAATGGAAGCAAGACTGGACCAAGATTAGAATCCCGGGGGGGCCACTCAACTATATTGCTGTACACACGCGCGACCACAGGTTTTTCAAACCCACCCTAAACAGGTTTTATCCATTGGTCAAATTTATACCCTATTCAAGTATTTTCGCGTGCTTTTTTGACAATGTTGCCCCCTAAACAAGTATAACCCCTAAAACATACCCATAAACAAGGTCTACGTCAATTGCTCTCAAGGAAACAAGTTTGGAGAAAAAGATACCCTAATCGCGTATTTGTTTAACTCCACAAACATACCCTTTTTCTGATTTTGGCCTTTTTGACACCCTAAACGCGGCACGCGCGTGACGCGCCATGATCGGCAAAAAGTACCCTTTTTACGCGTTTTTTGGTCGCGCGTGTGTACAGCAATATAGTTGAGTGGCCCCCCCGGGATTAGAATCTTGTAGGGTAATATATAACATGGTATTGTGATACGAGTACAAATTACCCATACTCTCATATTGATTTCGATGTAAATAATGTCAGTATTCAAGCAATTATTTATATGCTCGGGGTGTTTACTAGATAACAAACAGCAGTTTCGTCAGCATATTAAATAGAAATAGAATATTACCGACAAGTGGCTATTCATTAATTTACAATAAAAACAAGAGTGGATAAATAATAGAACCTTGCTCGGAACACCAGTTAAAATAATAAAGTGACATATTAATAATCACCCATGATAACATTTTGCTTACGATCTAGGAAATACATTTATTTTAAAAAGAGAAGAATTCCTCGAATATGCAAACTACTTATAATATCATTTTTTACCATAAACACATATACATCTTCATCTACATATCTATTTCAATTTTAAAGATTACAGTTTGTTTTTCTTAACTAATCAACAACTTATTCTTACGAAAATCCTAAGGTATTTAAACAAGTTCACTATTAAATACAATATTTACATGTTGATAATATTAAACAAATACAAAAACAATGTGGTCTGGTCAGTAATTAGATAAAGGATAACACATTACTTGCAAGTGGCTATTCCGTAATAAACAATGCAACAAGAGTGGACCAAAATTAGAAGCTAGTAACACCAATCAAAAAAGGGATTTCTTCTGAGTAATAATTGCCATACTAACATAATTTTAGCTTACAATGGTTTGTTTTACTTCAGTATTCATTTGACAGGATTCATACCAAACACAAACAAAGTGGCGATCTCAGCATATAAAATAAAACATTCATTATTACTTACAAGTTGTTATTCAGTTATATATACAATAGAAGAGTATAGTGGACCAACATTCGAAGTTTCGAACCTTGTGGTATACTGTGATCTGAGTAATATTTACCCATACTAACATATTTTTGCACTGTGATCTGAGTAATATATACCCATAATTATTTTTTTGTTATATGTAACTTTGTATTTAAAGGATAGGAATTCCTTAATATACAAATGATACAAACAAAATATTTACACTAAATACATATATCATTAACATACTTAGTTTTAGAATGTACAATAACAAGTTTCGAAACCAGTCAATTTATTGGTAATAAACCACTAGTATATTTTAGTATTCCATCAAATATGTACTGTACATGTTCAGGGTCTTTACCTGAATAAAAACAAGTGGTATCATCAGCCTATGAAATAGAAGATAGCATATTACTTACAAGTGGCTAGTCAGTAATATACAATACAAACAAAAACAAAGAACACCAGTAAAAATAGTACTTTGATATTAGTAATAATCACCAATAATAACATATTGCTTACGTTCTATTAAATTACTTTTCATTATAAGGAGAGGAAATCGTCGTATATACAAACTACTTATGAATTTCTGTACCATAAAGACATTCACATCTTCATCTACATGTTTTTTTCAGTTACAGTTTGTTTTCAGAAATAATCAACAATTTGTTCGTAAGAAAGAGGTATTCAAACAATTTCACTATTCAATAACATAATTATTTACAAATATAGGGCCTTTACCAGAAAACAAAAAAAAACAAAGTGGTATCATCAGCAAATACAACCCTTAAGATAAAATATGCTGTGTCTATAAGTGTGTGTCTATTCAAACAAACAATATGATTTCATTTAAGTTTTAAAATGTACAGTTTGTTTTCATAACTAATCATCAGTGTATTAGTAAGAAAATGGGTATTTAAACAATTTCACTATTCAATAACATATTTACAAATACAAGGCCTTTACCAAATAAAGCAAAAGTGGTGTCCTCAGCAAATACAACCCTTAAGACAAAATATTCTTATAAGTGTATATTCAAACAAACAACAAAATTGGGCCCAGATTAAACCTTGTGGCACATCAGATAACATATTACTGCGATAAGAGTAATACTTACACATACTTGCATGTTGTTCTGAGTCAATCAAAAACTGTTCATGAAAACAATAAGGATTTCTATTATACAAAAATAGAAAAATTCTCCTTCTTCATATGCAATTTTACGTAAAGCGGTTAAATTTCTTATGATAACAAATGTTTATGCTTATTTAACCATTAAGGTTTTCAACTTTCTTAATCTACCATGGTAACTTTAATCATAAACATCTTTAACTTGACAATTAATTGTATCTATCATTCACATCATGAATTAAATTAATTTAATTTGTTCCCACTTAATTTTCTTTCAGAAGCACAAGAAGAGCTTTAAATTTCGATTATTCAAATCAGCTTTTTATCACGCATTTCCAACATCGTTTGTCGTTTTGAATGGTTCGTTTATTCCAACAAAATATTGGAAAATATGCCCAGTACAATTATCTCTATAAATAGGAGCTGAATGTTTAATGGTAACATATTGTGTTTAACACTGATGTGTTGTTAACATCTATATTATGCATATAGTGTTATTATATGTTCCAATGATTTTAATTGTTTATGAAACATACTGTTTGGCATGAATTGAACTTGTTGCTTATATGTTTTATCTCATTTCTATACTGTTTCCCAACATTTTCTTCTCTTTCAATTGGTCACCTCCGACCAAAATTACCTCTCCTTTCACTCATCATCTCATGTCCAAACTCATCTCTCTCCCACTTAACTTCACCTTGCATCCAATTTGCTAGTCAAAATGCATTTCATTTCCCGTCAAGATCTTCGTATTCGTTTTTCTCCTCAAGATCTTCGTATACATTTCGCTCGTCATCATCGTGAACCGGCTTCAAATAATATGGGTCAGGATCGATCGTTTCCGGGATCGCACCTGGCTTTGTTTCCTCCTCTGCCCGGTTCGCCGCATTTGCAGCGATAGTCATGTAGATACGACCCTCGTTTTCCGCCTTGTCGGTGCTTTCAGGTCGAGGTACTGTGTATGCATCGTTGTCCATCTCCAACACAGTGTCACCATTGTCAGTTGATTTCTTGTTTCTTCTATAGGAGAAAGGTTTAATTAAAGTTTATATTATTATTTATAGTAAGAACCGATTCTAAAATAAAAAATGGCAATGCACTTTTATGCAATTCAATGGTTAAATGGATATCATACTAACTAGAAGATTTTGTATTTTGCTGTAGTGTTTTTTTTTAGATCGTGTTTATCGTTAAAGTCAACTGCCACTGACACAAATATACACATTTTTTTTTACAACAGCATATCAACAATGCCTTTCGTAGAATACCCCATCGCCAGCTGTGACTTCACTACTCAAGTTATTGATGCCCCCATCGTAGCAGCCCTCATCACTTGAAACGTCCTGGTACACATTGAAAATCTCGCCAATGGAACGGGACTGCATGGTCCGGAAAATATTAAATCACGCTCTGTGGGGAATTTGAGATTATATCAAATAAATAGCATCTTTGAAATGTATAAATCTTTTTTTTTTTAAGTACAGGCAAATCTCAACTACCTTCGCAGAGCTCGTATCAAGGCAGCAACCAGGATGCCTAGAGCGATGATGATGATAACGAGAAACGCGATGACAATGAGGAGAACGGTGTTGTCAGCAGCAGCTGCCGCCGGGGCCGGGGAGGCTGATAGTATAATACATGGAGAAAAAAAATGTCATACAAACACACTTAGTTATGCTTTATCGTTTTAAATACCGAATTAGATTGCAAAATTGTCTTCAAGACCTATTTTCTCACTATTCACTAGCTATCTAGTAATTAATACGGTAAATACGCAGTATAGTATGCTGAACATTTCTTTCTATTTCCATTTCTTACAGGGCATAGAGATGATGTGATATGCGCGTTATAAATACCTTATTATTATTATTATTATTATTATTATTATTATTATTATCTAACGAACAAAGGACTCCCCAAGAGGAATATCCTTCGACTTCTCACCTGGTATGACGAGTGTCTCTGACACCGGTCCCCTGGACCCCTCTCCTCCAAGCCCCTCCCTAGATGCAGACACAGAGAATGTGTAGTTCTCCCCTGGGGTCAGGTCTGTCACTGTGTACTGGTACACAGTAAGGTCGGAGGTGCTGGTGTCGATGAAGGCCGCCATGCTCCATGCACCGTTTATCTGAATGTTTCAAGAATTCAAAACTATATCAAATCTGTTATCAAAATACATATAATCTATCAAGGCTTTATTTTGAAATAGTGTAATTTTGTTGCGCGGTGCCTATCTCTGATTCTTGATGCATAAGTCACACTTCTATTAAACTTAGTAAAAGCTACTGAAGGGGGCACATTCCTTTGGTAACTCTTTGTGTGTGTAATTGAATTTTCCTTTCTCCATACTATTTATACCGAGTGCCTGGCTAGAAGGCATAAATAAGGTACTACTTTTAGAATTTTTCGTATGGCTCGTTTGTGTTCGAACCCGGGACCTCGTGTGCATGAGGCAGACACTTTAAAGTCTAAGCCAACGTGCGTGGTCCTTTAACTTCAAGATCATGTTTTAGAACACAGGCAGTGCTATACTAGATTAATGCTTTTAAGTGTATAGATGTTTGAGTATGACTACATTTCCAGTGAATTATTGGACGGTATACTGTATATATTTTGTTTTAAAACATGATGTTATTCACTACACCCACTGATCTATTATTTATAGCCCCTTTTACCCTTGATAATGTTTTATAAAATCTTAGAATATTCTCGTGGTAGGTTGTGATAGGTTGAATTTAAAAGAAGGCAAAGAAAATGGGATTCCAACGGGATGGTATATTGAACGATCTCAGAGATCTGACCGTGCTAATTAAACGGCATCTGTTGCACGGTTCATGGTGAGTTACGTCACTACACGTGTAAATGTACTGTAGATCAAACGCTGGCATTAGCTTGCTGTGACATGAATGCGCACCAGAATCCCTTCACGAGTTTATTAGTTGTTTTTGTTCTAGTTCACATTTATAATTCTGATAAAAACCAGAGGGGCTGAAAATGTGCAAAATTATTCCTTATTTCCTTATCATTCCTGTAGGTTCACAATGTCCTTTAAAAAAATAGATAAACTCGTTAGGGACCGATTGATGTTGCTATAAAATGTTTTCTCCATAGACACTAGCTCGAGTATGGGTTAGCAAAGAAAGCCGCTATTCTCACAATTTGGTAATATATTGTGTAGCCCACGATGGGTCCCTCTCCATCATCAGTAGTCCCATCCCATACAGCCCATGCTACGGTCACTGCACCCAGGCCTGTTATCATGGTACTGGGTGGGGTGCTTAGCGTTGGAAGACCTGGCAAAGACAAATGGTAATTAATTATGTAGTTTGGTAGACATTATTTAAAAAAAGACTTTATAAACTGCTTTTCTCCTCTATCGGTATACCCATCCCACATGTTATGATAGCTTCATCCAGGCCAGAGCTCAATATACTGGATGGTGTGGCTAGCGTTGGAAGATCTGACAAGTACATTGTAAGATATATATCATAACACGTATACTTTCAGTCTAATCCATTCAGTGTCAAATTATTATGTACCCAAGCACATCCACATTACCAATTGTAATTGATTGTGAAACGGGGAATGACAAATTGTAGAAATCCACACTCATTTCTAGTTTTTAGTATTATATATTTCATTTTATTCCGGTTCAAATTACCACTGATTGTTTTCATGAGACATATGATAATTGATATGACAATATGATAATTTATGCACTTACTATAATATTTGATTTCCAGGCCGCTTGATGCGCTAGTACCACCAGGCAGTACAAAAATATGGCAGAACACAGTTTGCTCAGGAGATGGCAATGTGAATGAAACGTTATGGAGCTCCCCATTGACTTCTGTTGTATCTGGAGCCACTTGTGAACCTCCGACCGAATCGAGTGTCAAGACGTAAACAACCGAGCTTTGGTCCGACATGAATATACAGGTGACATCCGTCATTTGCCCTGGGTTGGTCTTTTTGTAGTCTGCGTGCAACACTCCTGTATCAAATTGTAGGCAATCAAACAAAATTGTGTAGTACAAATCCAACACGTGTACCTATTACCGTAGTGTCACCATCGTTACATGAGGTAAGACGGATGGACATTATGTAGTCCTTAGTGAAAATGGATCTAGAAACATTGACAGTCAAAATCCACAAAATGTTATGACCAGAGATCTAGTGGCTCTCCCAAATCTTGTTATAATTTATATTACCAATAGAAGTATGGAACCGGTTTTTTTCTCCAATTTACGATTGAAGTGTACAGATTTTGAACTATCCCCAAGATAATCATAGCTGTGTACAAAGTCAGTGTAGCGATTTAACAAATATAAATTTGTATTTTCCTTCGTTACTCGGCCATAACGTGAAATGTTCGCAAACTACTCAAAGGACATATCAGATCACAAGACTACACCCAACCATATATCACTGTCTGCACATGCCAACAAAGTTTAATACTATATCGATTTAAAATTAATACTTAAGTATGTATTCGTTTTTGGACTGGTATATTCCTTTCAAAATAACTCTAATACATGTACCTGTATTGATAATTAAAAAGGGCTTTATCAAAAGAGCCCCTATATCTCGTATTAAGAGACTTGAAGACATAACTGTACACACCTGTTTGACAGGCAGTTCCATCCCACTCCCCGTTACACCTGCCCCCACAGACTCCTGTTGCCTCGTTACAGTCACCAGGGCCGGACCGACAGTGACACGTCTTGCTGCAACTATCAAAGCATCCCTCATCTAGGCAAAATATCAATAGATAAAAAACATACGAACATGTTGAAATATGATTCACTTACTTCATAAGATTTTTCCAAAAGTGATATTTGAGACTTCAATCATATACTTCATATATTGTAAAATTTTTACAATTATATGCGAATTTCCATTAACAAATAATAACATTTATCTTGTCCCAAAAAAAGTTAAAATTGATGTCAAATTTGTTCGCGATTGTTTACTATTTTGTATCAAATCGAATTTTCAAATCGAATGACATTTATCTTGTCAAAAATAAAAATGAAAATTGATGTCAACTTTTGTCCCCGATTGTTTACTTTTTTGTCTAAACTTGAAAAAAGTCCGGAACGCTTTAATTTCAGTTCAATCTACAGAGTGTATTTTTAAAAAGGTAATCGAAGTTCAAAGGTATATTATTTCGAAATTATATATGTCCACACCTTAAATGAGATATGGATGTAAAGAGGAACTTCTTAGCTTTAATTTGATACCTTTTCTGAATCAACAATGTCACGCATCGCTGAGTTCTTTGCCGTTGAAGATGACAGGTGCAAAACTCACTTTTGCAAGTTTGGGCGTATGAATGGATTCTTGAAATGAGTGGTGTCACATAACTCTTAGGGATTAGTTATCATTTTGGTGCTAAAACATACACTTCGTGTCGACTGCGGCCCTTCAAATCATCCAGATCACGGGGAGATGTTATCACCTTGTTCTTTAAATATCCAGTTTTCAGTTTCAGTTTAGT
This sequence comes from Echinarachnius parma, assembly GCA_037951105.1. Taxonomy (NCBI): domain Eukaryota; kingdom Metazoa; phylum Echinodermata; class Echinoidea; order Clypeasteroida; family Echinarachniidae; genus Echinarachnius; species Echinarachnius parma. The sequence goes on along the minus strand of JBAMJV010010831.1, from coordinate 17,063 downwards.
TTATTTAATTTCCAACAAAAAATCCAAACATTAAGAAGTCAACAAAAATTAATCATTTGTTATCGCAATGACCCTTTCCCCACTGTCAGAGCTCCCCTAGTCCATCTGTGACAGCGACAAGGTGATGGGTTTGGCACTGTCCTGAATCTGTCTAAATACTCCTCGCACCTGTTGCCAAATATGTTCCTCCAACTGAGGTATCATCTAAATGTACATGTTCACAGTCAATGTTTAAAATGGCCCAATCACTTGACCTTCCTCAAAGTCTCTAATTCAAGCTGTACATTTTTAACGATTGATATCAACATAAACATTTAATTCTGGTGGATGGCAGGCCGGCGCATATTCATGTTGAAGTAAAATGTACCTAATCATGCATGATATCGGTGAATGAAACGATTCATTAGCTCGCAAACACAACACATATTGTTAAAATCGATTTTTTTTTTTTTTTTTTTTTTTTTTTTTTTTTTTTCATTAAAGCGTGGTACTATTATTGTACTTTCAAGCTTTCATTCATTAGCCCAAACTTGCAAAAAGTGTGTTTTGAAACGTGTCACCTTCAACAACAGAGAACTTGAAATTATGAGAATGTATCATTTTGAAATGATTGACCTTTGAACTTCGATTACCTTTTTTTGATACACTCTGTATATCTCTCTAATCTATATGGCGTCTTAATCCATTATTGCGCTCTAATTCCCAATCACGGGAAAATTGTTAGATGAGTAAATCATCCATATGTCTGTACGCACTGTGAGCGATGTTTTTTTATGCGACAACCATAGAGCGTATATGACAATAAGACGCTTATAAAAAAGATTCGGAGCGCAAGCGCTTACTGTTCAGTGAGTTATAAACGGGTTGGTTTGTTTATTCATAATTCTATGGTGTATACAGTATCCTATGCGCGCGCGCGCGCACGGCGTCGCGGAGAGGCGCTTGGCCACTAGCATGACTAGTCGTAATAATATCTCCATAACTAGGGAGACTAGGAAACTTCAAGTGAATTTGGTTTAATTTTACAAAGTTATTGGATTTTGTTTAATCATACAGTATATGAACTAACTCATGTTGTGTGTTAACGTCCCTACCCCCGTGCTTCCTATGCGGGAAAAGATTCACGGAAAACACTATGTTCATCGGATAGGAGGTCCCGTGTGTGAGTCACACATCATGCATGCTAGGAATCTAGTACAGTTCTCGAAAGAGTGGGGCGTTATAAACCCGATTGACTAGTAACCTATCAATTACAACCAAATTACTGCAATATCTTCAGAGGCAGTTTAATAATAATAATAATAAGTCATGCAGTTTGCAACTGTATACTCACGGAACTGACAATCACCAAACTTGACTTCATTTGATGAATAGCCCACAGCGCATAGTCCCCCTGTGCTATAGCAAATGGCAGTTTCTCGATCGCAAGCACCGTAATTGTTGAGGCAGTTGCATTTCTCTATGCAATTCTCTCCAAAGTACCCCTCTGGACATACGTCTGGTACTAGTTTAAGGAACATAAAACATAACACAAGGGAATATCAGGTAGACATTCTAAGATACCTTGATGTGCACTGATGTTTTACAATTGAGGCATTTATTGCATGGATGGAATATATGAGTATCCCTCTGGAAAAAAATCTGGTACTATATAGTATATGCATGGTAAAGGGAACATAAAACAAGGAAATTACAAGTATGAGCATGCACCGATCTGTATTGATGTTTCACATAAGATGTCCGTATGGATTGTAAATAGAGGCATATAGAGACACATATTTGTTTTAATTACCCCTGAAATATTGAGTTTTCATGTGAAATGACAATTGGCTGCACTCCCCCGTGAACCTGTCACAGAGGGCGCCAGACACACAGTGATACGTCTGATCACAGCCAGCTCCAAATGTCCCTTGAAGACAGGCTATAATAATGTATATACACATACATCAAACAAATTAAAAAGAAATTTAAAGTTCTAATCTTGCATGTCATGTACTTATAATTATCCACCTTAAAGCGAACCAAAATGATAGCATTTCATCTATGCTACTTCGTTTGCGGCACCGAGAGCTTTAATTTGATATACAAATAACATAAAATGGCCCACTGATGGGGCCACACCAAATCTCGCAAAGAGACGACACAATTTTTTTTTTGCGGCGTCCCGTACGCGAATTTTTTTTTCCGCACATGGTAAAGCAAATTCTAATGAATTATTCATAAGCAGTGATGTACAGATCGGCTAATTCTGCGACTTGAGAGAGACTATCACTCGCGCATATCCAAAATTTCCGACTTGTATAATATCGAACATCGAGTACGAGTTTACGCAAAAGAAACGATGGCATGACCGAGCATCGAACCAGGTTACGTTAGGTTATCAGACTAGAGCGCTATCCGATTGCGCCACAGGGAGTGGCTTGATTTGCAATGGGGTTTGGGGATATATAACCCTAACCTAAACCCTAACCCTAACCCTAATTTGGTGGCTATAGGTCAGATTAGTGGCTATAGGTCAGATTAGTGGCTATAGGTCAGATTTAGTGGCTATAGGTCAGATTTAGTGGCTATAGGTCAGATTAATGGCTATAAGTCGGTATATTATAAAAGTCGGAAATGTTGGCTATGCGCATGCGCAAGTGGTAGCCTTTGACGTAAATCACTGCTTATGAATAATTCATTAGGACTTGCTTTACCATGTGCGGAAAAAAAATTAGCGTCCCGTACTAACATGGAAACTGCCATGTTTACATTTTTGTGCAGGCCCCCAGCAAAGATGTGACGTTTTTTTTGGACTTCAACGCTAAAATTCCATTCATGATCATGCTGAAAGAAGAGACAATTTTGTCTTTGTTGAATCACAGGCCACAACAAAAAGTATATATATAAAAAGAGAAGATATTAACCAACGACCATTTGAGACGGGGAAGTGTGGATATGTGACTAAATGTGGTTATTTAGACAATATACCATAGCTTTTTGACAGAGTTGTCAGAGGTTGCCATGGTAACAATTGTTTTGGCGTAAGCGTGAACGTGCACACTGCTGTATATGATTCGTGCCGAGCATGTTCGATTTTCTCTAGCATGCCCCCAAAACAGCTGCGAAGATGCCGAACTATGTACCAAACTTCCCTTTTCTTTGATTTGGAAAGGGGTGTCATTCCTCTTTGTCGTACAAAACAAAGGCTTGTACAGTGAATGAATTGCCTAGACCCGTATTTCTATAGTTACCAGGTTACAGTTTTAAGAAATGCAAGTTTGTCATTTACCCCACTATTTCACATAAACAATTCTTCTTCTTCTAATTCCGTTTTGGTACAGTCCACCAGCGCGGTGTATTTTCGTAACTTGTGCATATGTACAGTGTGGTGCTCTGTGATGCTAACTACGTGTGCAAGTAAAAATCTTGTGCGCTCTAATGAATTTGGATCCTCTGCACCTCCTGTTTAAAATGGTCAGGCGAGGTGCATATGGTGGATTCTGGCAGGGAATTCAAAAGTCTTATTGCATGAGGAAAGAAGGATGTTTGGTATGTCTGGCATAAATTCAACAGGAACATCCGCTCTATTATTCAGATCAGCTCATTGATCGATCATAATAATATTAGACAAGCAATAATAAATGTGTAATTCCCTGCTCAAGAAGTCATGGATGGGACTGTAGTAAAGTTCATCAGGCTCAGGAGTTTCCAACTCCAAAAGTCATAGATGGGACTGTATTATAAACTGGGCAAGTCCACCACTAAAACTCAGCTACATGAAAGTGGTCACTATTTTCCAGGAAAACACTTTTTTAACAATATTTTTATTCCAACTTTGTCCTTGAGTAATCACTAAAAGAGAGTAAGCCATGAAAGACCAATTTAGCAACCAAAAAGTGTAAATAAAGTCCAATAAATTTCAGAGCATTTCACAGAGCATCCACACAGTACATAGGTCATATGCCTAAATTCGATATGCCTAAAATTGAGCTGTATTATCGAGATGGCATTGTTTCCCTCTCTGAAGCCAATTTAGTTTCTTTTACAGTGATTCATATCAGAATAATAAATGCTCGTGGTCTAGATTATGCTTCGGTAGGGCGGAAATAAATGCACGACTCTTTGTATCATTATTTTCTATATATACCATGATATTTCTAAGTATAACTATTGAATTAAAAGTAGCAAAAATATTACAATTATGGAGGATTGCGAACGCGTACGCGCTCGTTGATATCATTCAAATCAAATGTCGTATGAACACCCTCGTTCTGACTAGAAAATATGTACTATCATGTTTTAACATGTTTTCGAAGGAGAAAAAACTAAAACACATACTAAATAATTTGATTCAAAATGATAAACTATAAGCAGTGCAATGTATTTTTGTTCGCTCCGATTTTTCATAAAAATACGTTATTAAACTAATAGTTAAAATCGCATTTGGTTAGACCAATCAACGTCAGTCCAAAAAAACGTCACGTTTCGGCGGCAAACAAAAATCATGGCGCCACTCAGAGCATCCATAAAGAGCCTGCGATAGCAAAACAGAAACTATGCCCACTCTTCATAAGAATTCATGGAACAGGTGATTCAGGGACATTTGTGATGTGTGAAAATAGGTTTCACTACACAGTTTGCTTTGTCTTATGCGTTTTGGCTCGCTTTAATATATCCAAGGAGCTATTAGAAAATACTTTTTACTACCTCCTTGATATAACAACACAAGCATGATAATACAAATTAAATCAGAGAAAAAATCAAATATACCCAGTGACACGCCTGACACATGATCACAAACAACTCTAAATGTTCCCAAAGCTAGGGCACCCAATTCAATCCCAAGATCCCAAGACCGTCGTCCTAGGATAGTGACCTTGGACCATAATACACCATGGTGTTCCTTCTAATGCGCATCTATTGACCAAGTTTGGTTCTAAAAGAACAAAATGTACAACCACTAAATAAGCTTGCAAGTGCTAACTTGAACATTTTATGGACGGACAGACATACAGACAGACGGATACAAGGGCACCATTTGGATTGCTTATACAGTATGTGTGTAACGAATGTTATGATTTATCGTTTTTAATACCGAATAGATAGATAGATAGATAGATAGATATAATGGTTTATTTCAATTTAAAAAAAAAATTACAAACATTGCAAAATACATACAACGGCAGCCGAAAGGCTGAAATGTTGATGTTTACATCGAAATCAATACATTTAAATACAAATTGAAATTATATTCATTCATAACATTTAAATTCACATGAGGTACAGAAGAACAAAATATTTAATCAAAACAAAAATATAAACTGTTAAAAATGTGGCACATTTTTGTATAATTAACAAAGAAGATGCATGCGTAACTGTAGTTTGATTTGATTTGATGCAAAGTGCATATACCTGGGAAGTAAAAATTGCATTGGCTATTTAAAAGATCAATGAAATATGGTATTGCACTATTCCTAAATCTGTTTGTTTTACATTTATATTGATTGAACTTTGGTATATATCTCAAAGAAATATTCACATTTTTTTGTTTGGGTAGCCAATCTTTACAATGTGGGTTATTAGAAAGTGATTTAGCAAATTCAATACAAAGTTTTTCTCTTCTAGTTTCAAGGCGTTCAAGCTTACATTCAATAATTGCATTTTCATAACAAATATAATCTTTCCCTAAAATTATTCGACAAACCCTCTTTTGAACTCTTTCTAAACTTTGTACCTGCTTGAAAGTCAATCCGCCATTAAAAACTGGTACACAATATTCAAGTATAGGACAAATATATCCAAAGTAAATTGTAATAAGATCAACAATATGTAATTTATATTTCTTAACTATTCTGAACATATATAATTTTGTATTGCACTTCTTTGATATCTCATTGACATGGTCATCCCACTTTAAGTTAGATTGAATATACACCCTAATAATGTTAACTGTTTGAATATTTGGGAGAGGCGATTCACCGATATACAAAGTGTCAATTTCATATGATTATTATCTGACCATTCCATTAATTGAGTCAAAATATTTTGCATAAACACTGGATCTTGAGATACTCGATTTTCTAATAAGGTGATCTCGTCAACGTACTTAAAGTATGGCAATATTATATTTTGGCAGGCATCATTAAACATTATTAAAAACAAAATTGGGCCCAACTTCGTACCCTGAGGTAACCCAAAATGGGTATTTTTACATTCAGACAAAACACCTTGATATTTGACACATTGCGATCTTTGATCTAAACAACTTATTATCCAATCAATTAAAAATGGCCTTACATTGAGTTCAATTACTGTTTTAATTAAAATGTTATGATCTAATCTATCGAAAGCTTTCAAAAAATCTGTGCACACAATGGTTGAAATCGATTTTGATATTTCACAGTTTGTATACATATCATGTAGCAATTTTATCAAATAGTGAGAAGTCGATAAACCAGGTCTATTTCCATATTGATGAGGGTCAATGTATTTCGAAATGTCATCCAGAAGCCATTTAGTAATAAATGATTCATCAATTTTAGCGAATTGGCTTGTTAAACATATCGGACAAAGCTGGTCTAATTTTGGCGGTTGACATTTTGGAATGGGAATAATTTGGCCCCTTTTCCACTGCCAAGGAACTATGCTCTGTTGAAAAGATGCATTAAGAATATCAGCAAGAGGTTGGCATTCACAAGCGAATTCACGAACAACGCGTGGATGTATGTCATCGGATAATCCTGATTTATTACATTTTATTTTACGTAATTTTAAGTAGACTTCAAGTTCATGAGGTTGGACTCGCGGACATACAGATGGCCAGGGGCGGAAGGTCTGATGCTATTGAGATGAAGTGCTCGTTGATTGCGTCTGCCGTTTTCTGTCGATGTTCAGGATCATCGGTTTCGACGTTTGGGACAGCAATACATGGTGAATTAACATCTTTTTTTGTTATGAATTTAATTTGCTTATACCAAGCTGCTGGGTTTGTTAGCTTTAAATGCGAGACTCTCATACATGTTTTGACTTCTTTAACAGGTAAACACTTATCCAGTTCAGTCCTGGTAGTATCAATAAAAAAAGACTACACTTTTCTGAAGGGTCTGAAATTTCATGAATGACTTGACCAAATGAATGCAAACCACTGTCTGGAAGATCGAGGGCGAACAAAATTTTTCTTAATTTCATTTTTCTCTCTAAATATACATTTTAATGGAGCTAGCAATACACAATTATGGTCACTACTGCAATTAGTAATTATCTTATCAAGAATATTATTCTCTCCTGTGGGTAAATGTATAACTTGATGGAAGCCATCATTGTTTAAAATTAGTTGAATATTTTAATCATTCATATCTCCCACCACAAAAATACCGGCATTTGGATGTTCCATGAGTACATAATCAATAACTGAGGTAATATGATCAATATATTCATTTTGATACTGACATCGTGGTGGGAAGTATAATACACACATAACAATACATGATATTTCACGTGGTAATAATTTCGGTCTCATAATTGAATTGCAAAATTGTATTAAATACATGTGTTCTCACCTTTCCCTAGCTATCTAACCAACAAAAGATTCTCCTACAGGAATATCTTTCGACTTTTCACCTGGTATTAAGAAGATTGCCTCTGACACCGGTCCCCTGGACCCCTCCCCTCCAAGCCCCTCCCTAGAAGCAGCCACAGAGAATGCGTAGGTCTCCCCTGGGGTCAGGCCTGTCACCGTGTACTGGTATGATGTCAGGTCAGAGGTGCTGGTGTCCATGAAGACTGCCATGCTCCATGCACCGTTTCCCTGCAATATATTTCAGAAATTAAAACCTTAATCAATGTTTTTATCAAAATATAAATAATTGTTCAAGGCCTTATTTGATATAGTGTAAGTTCTGAACTTTGAAGCCTAGGTCACAATACAGAAGGGTCCTATAGTCCTCTACATGTAGTAACTATTTTTGTTTACAATCCAAGTTTTCCTTGTCCATACTATAGATTTTCCAATCCTTGATATATTATTCCCTTAACGTTCCCATAGCGCGAATTCACGGTTTACCTGGTTCTTGAAAATTATGCTCTAACATGTTTTCTCTATAGACCTTAGGCTGAATTATTTTCGGGACCAGTCCTGAATGGGTTAACAAAGAAAGCCGCCATTCTCACCATTTGGTAATACACAGTGTAGCCAACTATGGGCCCCTCTCCGCCATCAGTAGTCCCATTCCAAGCATCCCATGTAATGGTCACTGTATCCACGCCAGAGCCCACGACACTGGGTGGAGTGCTTAGTGTTGGAAGATCTGACAATCATAAAAGGTATTACATTTTGTAGACATTAGTAAAAAAGGGACTTTTTAATATGTTTTTCTCCTGCATCGGTAAACCCATCTCATATGTTATGATAGTATATGTTCCGAGCCATTCACTGTAACAGCCTCTTTCCCTAGACTCCTGTCGTCTCGTTACAGTCTCCAGGGCCGGACCGACAGTGACATGTCCTGCTGCAACTGTCAAAACATCCCTCATCTAGGCAAAATATCAATAGATGAAATACATACAAACATGCTGATTGATTTACTTACTTCATAAGATTTTGTTCCCAATGTGATATTTGAGACTTCAATCATATACTTCATTATAGTGTAAGATTTTTCTGAATTATATGCGAATTATCATTGTATTTTGTATTTTGTCCAAAATCGGAAAGCGTTCCGGAACACTTTTTAATTCAATCTATATCTCTCTAATTTATTATTGCGCTCTAATTCCCAATCACGGGAAAACTGTTAGATGAGTACATCATCCATATGTCTGTACGCGGTATGAGTGATGTTTATTAATGCGATAACCGTAGAGCGTATATGGCAGTGAGACGCTCGTCAAAAAGAGCGCAAGCGATTACTGTATTATAGTGTATACAGGATCCTATGCGCGCACGCACGGCGTCCCGGAGGCGTATATTTTTTTTACACCACTGTTCGACATGTTCGCCCAAAACGGGCCAAAAACGCGCTGGTAAGCCAAGACTACAGTCTGCTGTATGCCATATAAATTATATGCAACAAACTCAGCGACCTTGCGATATCGATCTAGCGAAGACAAGTCCAAGGGCGAGGGTGACCATTAATTAGTGGCTGATCTCGATGCTGACTACGACCACGACGATGAGACTAGGAATATTGATCTACGCGTAGATACAATGCACTCACAGTCACCATGGTGTGTGAAACTACGATTTTATTGAGAAAATGGCTAGGCGTTTGATGCATAGAAATTGTATCGCAGGCGCTAGTTGCATACAGCTAGAGCGTGTGCGCTAGTCTTGGGTTACCAGCGCGTTTTTTGGCCCGTTTTGGGCGAACATGTCGAACAGTGGTGTAAAAAAAATATACGCGTCCCGGAGAGGCGCTTGGCCACTAGCATGACTATAGTCGTAATAATATCTCCATAATTTTTTAATTTGGTTTAATTTGACAAAGTTATTGGATCACTTTTATCATACCGTATGAAGTAACTCATGTTGTGTGTTAACTCCCTCCCCCCGTGCTTCCTATGCGGGAAAAGATTCACGGAAAACGCTGTGTTTATCGGATAGGACGATAGGTCCCGTGTGTGAGTCACACCTCATGCATGCTAAAGAGTGGGGTGTGATAAGCCCGATTGACTATCAATCACAACCAAAGTACTGCAATATTTTCAGAATCGAAGGAGGCAGTTTAATAACAATAAGAAGAAGTCATGCAAGTATGCAACTGTATACTCACAGATTTGACAATCACTAAACTTGACTTCATTTGATGAATAGCCCACAGCGCATAGTCCCCTTGTGCTATAGCAAATGGCAGTCTCTCGATCGCAGGCACCGTTGTTGAGGCAGTTGCATTTCTCTATGCAATTCTCTCCAACGTACCCCTTTGGACATACGTCTGGTACTAGTTTAAGGAACATAAAACATAACACAAGGGAATATCAGGTAGACATTCTAAGATACCTTGATGTGCACTGATGTTTTACAATTGAGGCATTAATTGCATGGATGGAATATATGAGTATCCCTCTGGACAAAAAGCTGGTATTATGTAGTATATGCATGGTAAAGGGAACATAAAACAAGGAAATTACAAGTATTAGCATGCACCGATCTGTATTGACGTTTCACGTAAGATGTCCGTATGGATTGTACATGTGTACACATATTTGTTTTAATTACACCTAAAATATTGAGATTTCATGTGGAGTGACAATTGTCTGTAAATTAAACATTTCATTAAAATTTGGAGACCATCAGGAATCATACTAAAACGTCTTCATGCTCATGACAGCTTTTGTTTTACGTAGCCTATACGCTACTGCTGACTTTCTTTGATCATATTTCCGTTCAGTCTCACTTCGGTGATCCCTCGCATGCATACATTATATCCCAAAATACGATTTATTATCATTCGGGTTTGAATCAGGTTTATTAGAGCTCCTGACCATCGGGGACATTGAAAAGTGTATTAGAGACAAACAAGCCATCACAGGAGCTTTGTAGCTCGATCAGTCGAACCGGTCCATCATTCTGGAGGGCTCAGGTTTCGACTCCCGGCGAAGACCTTTTCTTTCGCTATTTTCATTAATTTAAAATGATTATTGTTACATAGCTTAACGAGCAAGGTGTAAAACAACTAATTTCTCTAATGGCCCTTAATAAATTACCTTGACAGTTGGCCCCTGACCATCCGTCGGCGCACTGACCATCGCTGCACTCCCCCGTGAACCTGTCACAGAGGGCGTCAGACACACAGTGACACGTCTGATCACAACCAGCTCCATATGTCTCCAGGGGACAGGCTATGATAATTTATATACACATACATCAAACACAATTAGAATGACATTTTAAGTTCTAAACTTGCAAAGTATATAATTTCATATCCACCTTAGTAACAACACAAACATTATAATACAATCGAATCAGAGAACAAATAACGTAAACCCAGTGACACGTACGCCTGATACATCACAACCAGCTCTAAATGTCCCCATAGCTACGGCGCCCTAATTCAAATTGATCCTATATGACCGTCGTCCTAGGATAGTGACCTTGCACCATAATACAGCATGGTGTTCCTTCTAATGCGCAGCTATTGACCAAGTTTGGTTCTAAATTAATACAAGGTTCACTTATATCAGCAATAATGAAGCTTGCAAGTATTTTTGTGGACGAACAGACAGACAGACGGATAGAAGGGAGCAATTTGGATTGCTAGTCTAACTTTCACCTTCGGTGATCATGCGAAGGGCGTGACAACAATAAACAAAATGTATCATTTTATTAGCATGCATATGTGGCATGTCTATAAGCAGAAAATGGAAGGATCATATACTGGGCAAGATAAAATACATGTTTATAAAACGACTACACACATACACACAGTGGCGTAGCTACGGGGGGGGGGGCACGGGGGGGGGGGGGGGGCACGTGCCCCCCCCCCCCCCCCAATCGTTTGGCAAAACAAAAAAAAAAAAAAAAAATGACGACCCGACATGAAGCCAAATGTGTCTACAATGTATATCATTCATTATTATCACGTTTTATTTAATGTGTGATAATAATCATTATCAACGATAATAACCAAGAACATAACAGTCGTTCCCTAGTATAGGTTTTCCCATTCATTTTAACACTTTTGTCATTCAATTTCATTAATTCGTCATTCAAATTCGTCCCGAGGAACCACCAGAGCGGAAATCCCAACTTCAATTTCGTCTTTCGTCAATCAATTTAACACAATGACCACACAATTTAGTCATTAGGCACACATTTTCGTCAATTGCAAATCAAATTCGTCGGTCACAGTTGCTGAACACATAAAAGCGAAAGCAATTTCGTCAATCGGCAACCAATTTCGTCAAAACTCCATTCAAATGCGTCCTATGTATTTAGGAGGTAATTTTCTGTTATAAATTGTCTTGATGTAATTGTTAAATTGTAACATTAATTATATAGGGGGTAACACACACACACACACACACACACACACACACACACAAACACATACGTTTAAAACATATCTTCATTCAATTATATATTTTTTGTATAGAAATATATGTAATGTTGTTATGTTTTGTTTTATATATTTTGTAAGAGATTTGAAGTAAATCAAACTGGACTTTTTATTTATTTTGTTTCATCTTGATTTGGAAATAAAACAAACAAACAAACAAACAAACACACATCACACATCTCACACACACACACACACAAACACACACACACACACACCCACACACACACACACACACACACACACACACACACACACACACACACACACACACACACACACACACACACACACACACACACACACACACTGGTTTTCCTATCCCAACAAAAGGCTATACCACCTGACGAATTTGAATGACAAATTCACGAAATTGTTTGCACAATGACGAAATTGAACTTAACATTCACCACCCGCTCAGTGGCCGAGACGAATTCCAATGACAATTGACGATTTTGAATGCGAAATATTTGAAATTGGTTGACCAATGACGAAATAGAATGACCATTGACGAAATTAAAGTTGGGATTTACGCTCTGTTGGTTTCTCGGGACGAAATTGAATGACGAATTAATGAAATTGAATGACAATAGTGTTAAAATGAATGGGAAAACCTATACTAGCAATAGCGCACCTATATCAGTTTGAAGAATCCTTCCAATATAGCGCCTTATGCAAATTTTCAGTCCAGTGCGCGAGGATCGACGCTCACCGCATTTCAGAAGACATAGAGCGCGTATAGGCCTAACAAACTTCCTAGCATGGTAAATCGTTTATCATACCAAGGGCCCTTTTAGGATCTTGAATCTGCCTCCCGCTTTTATAGATAATTTTGACGCCTTCATGCAGGCTATAAAGGCGCATAGCTGCACTACGTAGTTCTAAATGTCTAGGTAAAGACAAACTTCTTTTACTAATTTCTTCACTCCAAATGCACCCGTTCCATTAATTCATGATGCATAATCTAGGCATATTGTTGATGATCATGAATGAAGGAGCACCAGTCATCTTCTCCAGAGTCGATATCTGCATCAGTTGAGCATAGGCCTACTGAAACTAATTCAAGGGACCCGAGCATAGCTGTTTTTTTTTAGTTTGAAAAGAACTGTAAATCTTAATTTTTGCCGCGCGCTTCGCGCGCATATTCTGAAATACTGATATATACGAAATTTATTAGACCCTCATCTATCATGTCTATATAGCACACTATCATCGGAAAATAAAATAATTTGAAATAATATATCTTTTAGTAAATTCGGTCCATATGCGCTGAATGCAAATAAAATTGGAATATTATGTCCCCCACATTAGAAAGGGGAGGAGATTGTCCCCCTCCTTTGTCATTAAGTATGTTTGGTTCCATACTTATATACTTTATATTACGTGAAATTTCTGTCTTAGGTGTGCACCAAATCGCACAATTTCAGGCCCCAAAATACGAAAGCTCCCTACTGTGGGAGGGGGACACCCCCTCCCACACCCTCCCCCAATCGGTCGCTTCGCTTCCTCGCAATGTCTCCCCTCCACTTTTGCTTAGTTCCATTGGAGCTCAATGACCTAGACTATATCGATGGCTCTATAGTATACAGGATCACGTGGATCCATCTCACGGGCTTAATCTTTCCTCGCTATTACCGTTTTAAAATACGTAACGAGTAGATTCACTATTATATACCATTTTAACACCCATGATTAAGACAATGATAAAGACAATAATGACCATACTTCTACAGTGAAATTTTAAACACCAATTTCAAAAATTTCAAAAAAATTGGGAGGGGGTGAACCCCCTCCCACACCCTCCCCCAAATAAATGTAGACAAGCATACGGCGTGAGAGTATTTGAGTCTGGTGTGTGTGTACACGTAGGTTTGATTGTGTGTGTATACTTTATCATGAGGGCGATGATTTAAGTCCTGATTTCTTTAATTCAGTATTATCAAATTTCCTTCCAAGGTATGCACCAAATTGCATTATTTCAAGTAAAAATTTGCAAAAGCTCCCTACCGTGGGAGGGGGGACACCGCCCTCCCACACCCTCCCCCCCTCGGGCGCTACGCTCCCTCGCAGCTGTGCCCCCCCAATCACTTGACCCTCGCTACGCCACTGCATACACACACACACACACACACACACACACACACACGCACGCACACACACACACACACACACACACACACACACTAACACAACGCCCTGTCCTCGATAACTATTATAAAAAATATATTCTTTCCATGCGCATATGATTGTGCATGTAGGATTATATGAGAACACATCAAGAAAATGGACCGCAATTTGTTGATGTAATTCAAATCCTGTATTGGAATAACTTTGAACATCGGTGTGCAGTACTTCGCACAGCGACTGGTAAAGTTAGTATTAGAATATATAATGATAATAGATGACTCGATCCAATACTCTACAACTCGGGGGAAATTCTACTCACACAGGGTGCATGTTGGTCCAGTGAATCCTGCCAGGCAACTACACCCGTAGGGGTCTGGGAGACACACATGGCTGCCAGAGGCCTGTGGGAGGGGCTCCCCTGGGGCACAGGTATACCAACAGTCCCATCCGTACATCGATTCCCCACAAGCTAAAAATCATATCCAAAATAAATGAAAATTTAGAGAGAAATTACAAAAAAATAAAAGTATAGTACTTTTAAACCATTGCAGACAGGTGACCTATATGATAAGGTTTGATAACATATCGTTCTTCATATTAAAGAAAGGGGAGTAAAGGTGCAAACCACACAAAGGTGCATATTTCCACGTTTAGGTGAAGGTGTAATTATGCAACAATCTGCACACTAAGGGTTCTAAATTGTGCAGCTACGTATATAAGCTTAACATCTATGCAGCTTTTCACTTTACCTGAAGGTGTAAAGTTTAACATTTTCAGTTGTTCCCAGTGTGGCAATGGTTTGTACTTTAATTTTCTGATCGCTGAGTCTAAGCGTCAATTAATACGCAAAATATGAAGTGAACATACAAAAAACAAATTGTACTAAACATTGGTTGCACCTTATTTTTTGGCACCATTTCATGTTAACTTTGCTCCTTTACAAAACGGCACAACTTTAAACCTTTAGAGGGTTTTTGTATTTGCAACGCTGGCAGCTTATTTAAAGTTGGAACTTTGCTCCTTTAGGTATATAGAGTGTGAACTTGTAGATTAAAGGTAGAAAGTTGCACAAAAACAATGTTTCAGACCCTATATATAGAGGTCACATGTCTTCTTTTAAAGGTAACCTTGAGTATTGGTAATTTCCAAAGTGCCCCCCCCCCCCCAAACGGATTTGGTTGATTTCAATTCCATATGAAAGATCATCGAAAAAAACATGGGAAATAATAATAGTTCCCATTCAAATGCGCTAATTGTTGTGAAATTTGCTTTCAAAATTTGTATAAAAGTGATTGACGTCCGGGTATCACTTTTCAGAGAACGCTAGCGCGAGGCGCAAGTGTTCTAGGTCCTCTTAATACAGGACTGAAAATTAATATTTGTAAGCACGCTAATTGTGCTTAAAACTATACATATGATACGGTACTTACCACCAATTCACTCTCCATTATGTGATCCAACTATCGGGTGGATTAAAATTATGATTTCCGCCAAAAATCAGTGATATATGCGCCTCCTCGACTTCTCTCCATGTGTTAGCGCGACTCCGAACAGAATACATGAATATGCGCGGTAACTATTACCGCGCATTACAGTCCCGTAATAGGAGGACCTAGAACGCTAGTGCTTCTCTCTAGAGTTAATTTGACACTTGAGTTGTAACGGCTCTTTTTGAATGATAACAGGGGTTTTACTTTGTCGTTTGTAATTGTGTATACTTTTCGAGCATGGTGAAGTTATAACTATTAGTTTGTAAGCACAATCTCCAGTACAAATATTAAGTGGAAAGGTGAAAATTAAGGAGAGTTTTGAAGCATGTTTTTAGAAGGTTTGAAAAGTTTGCTTTCCAAAATTCTTCGCTCCAAAAAGCGATCGATATTAAGCTCCGCCTCTTAACAACCCCTTTGTGCCAAGTTGCAAATCTCGCTGGCGGTCAAGAGTCTGCGCACATCGATATTCTCTAATCCCTATTCACCTACTGACTCAAATGGCCTCCTTTGTTTAAAAAAGAACGCTCTTTAGGGTAACGCTGTCGTTGAGGCGTGACCCCCTTTTGTTAGGTAAAAGTGCTCGCTTTTGTATCCCATGCTCGGTGTTTACTTGAATCCAAGTTTGTCATTCCCAAATCACTTAAATTTCGATCAAATCTTTACATATCTCTACAAAGCATGGATTATATTCAACAATTTTTGGAGGGAAGGTGTAAATCATATATATGTACTGATATGCATGTTTTCACGAAAATTGGATAAAGGTTGCTACCACATTCTATTCATGCAACTGGTTCAAGTATGGCCTGATTAGAAAGCTAATTTCGCTCTCGAAACGGATGTAAAACTTCTTGAGGGATTTTCTATGCATTTTATTTCCAGACCGTTGGAAATTGCCCTTAGAAAAACATCAATAACTCCGCGTTGCAGAATCACTATAATACAACTTTTATATCATATTAAAGCTTAGATAATGCTGATCCAAACTAGATAAAAATCCAGAAAATTATTTATCCGACTTCTGCTTCTTCTGGCTGTGACGGGTCACATATGTGCTCTGAAGATGACAGTACTTCAAATGGTCCAAAAACAACATATGTTCCTCAACCATAATTGTTCCACCGACATTTACTCCGCTGAAGATTAAACTCTTGAATGAATTCTCAAGTACCTTTGGTATGACGTGCGATGTTATGCGAATCTCTTGTGAAATTGGAGTACAATCGATTAAGTAACCATCGATACATTCAAATATTGCATTGGCTGGTTTGTTTGTTTCACGTTTCTTTATACAGGGTGGGGGGGGGGGGGGGGCAGTCAAGCCCAGTGTTGTAAGGATGCGCGACCCTGCAGCCTGCATCTAGTAGCAGAAGGGGAGGCGCAATAACACACAACACTGGCTTTAGTT
>JBAMJV010010830.1:0-44960 GCA_037951105.1 Echinarachnius parma | reverse complement strand
CGCCTGTGATATTTTTTTCGGTTCTAGGACTACTACCCTGTACAACCACCCCCCGGACAATTATCCCCGGACAACTACCCTAGGACAATTACCCCCGGGGGACAACTACACCACCCGGACAATTACCTAGGACAATACCCCCAGACAATTACCCCAGACAATTTACCCCCAAGACAATTACCCCCCAAGACAATTACCCCCAAGACAATTACCCCAAGACAACTACCCCCGAACAACTACCCCCGGACAATACCCAGAAAACTACCCCCAGACAACTCCCCCGGACAACTACCCCCGACACAACATACCCCAGACAACTACCCCTCGGACAATTACCCCAGGACAACTACCCCCGGACAACTACCCCCGGACAACTACCCCCCGGACAAACTACCCCCCGGACAATTACCCCCCGGAAAACTACCCCACGGACACATTACCCCCGACAACTACCCCGGACAACTACCCCCCGGACAATTACCCCCGGACAACTACCCCCCCCCCCCCCCCCCCGGACTGGAGTCAGTGAGCGATTTGGTGCATATTATCTGACAGTAATATTATATGTTACGTAGTTAAGCATGAATTCAACATACATAATGTATGCGTATAAAAAGTGGGAGTGACAATCACCTCGACTTTCAAATGTATGTGCGGGGGTGGCATGTTGTATAGGAGTAGTCAAAATCGTTTTCAGCATTGTAATTCATATATTGATTATGCGGAAACATCTTTGTTTGCATTCGATTAAATACTATTTCGATTTCGAGTAAATTCGTGATTACGTAAAACACCCTCCGGGAAATCCGTTGGCGCAATGTGGCTCAGGAGAGATATAAACTCACGTCTACTCATTTCCTGAGTATAACTTGCAAGTTTCAACTGAGCTTTATTGAATAAAAACATACATTATGTATGTATGTAGTAATACATATGCCCCATGGCGGATAAATATAACTTTCTGTAACTTTTAAATTTTTATTTCTTTTTATATATTTTATTTTTTTTCTATTTGTATTATTTATATTATTTTTATTTAATATTTGTATTTTTTCTTTAAAAATATATATATATATATATATTTATTATTATTATATTTTTTTTTTTATTTATTAAAAAATTTTTTTTTATTATCCAAAAACCCCCATTTTTTTTTTTTTTATTCTTAATTTTTTTTTTTTTTATTTTTTTTAATTTTTCATTTATATTCATTATTTTTTAATTAAAAAAAAAAATATATAATTTTATTTTTATATATAGATATATAATATTTTATAAATCTAAAATATATAATTATTATATTAATATTTAAAACCCCCCAAATTAATATATAAACAAAATTTTAAAAAAAAAATTTTATTTATTAATTTTTATATTTATATCTATTTTTTTTTTTTTTAATTTTTTAGTTTTTAATAACACACACTTATTTTTATTTAATATTTTTATTTTTTTTATTTTTTTTTTATTTTTAATTTTTTATATCTTTTTATTTTTTAATTTTTTATTTTTTTTTTCTTTTTTTTTTTTTTTTATAAAAAATAAATTAAATTTTTTTTTTTTTTTTTTTTTCTTTTTAATTTTTTTTATTTTTTTTATTTATTATAATCTTATTTTTTTTAAAATTTTAAAAATTTTTTTTTTTTTTTGATTTTTTTATTTTATTTCGAATAAAATTTTTTTATTTTCGTTTCATATCTAAAATTTTAATATCTTTTAAATTTATTTTTTTATATAATTTTTTATATTTTATTTCTTTTTTTTCTTTTTTTTTTTCTTTAGCGCGAACGCGCGTGTATTGCAAGTTGCGGTTACCGTTAAAGGGATAGTTGAGTTCTGGTAAGGAGAGTACAGTTTTGTCAATACTGAATTTTTTAGTAACCAAAACCTGCATCATTTACATACAAACTAATAGTTATAACTATGAAAGGAACACAAAATTACAAATGAGCGTAGTAAAAGATCATGTTATCATTCAAAAAGAGGCCGTTAAAAACGTAGAGGGCGCTCTCTGTACACTAATTGGTTTCAACCATTTGAATAAAATTTGTGCATGTGATGTTTGTTGAAATAGTGATTAGATAGAGCAATAACCAACAACAATTGAAATACCTATTTTGTAACTTTTTGAAAAGAGGAAGCCATTTAAAAAAAAATTTGAACGGCCTGGTTCAAAATTCTCTAATAAACCATGGAGCCCCAGCTTTATTACAAAATTTGTTAATATTTATGGATATTTCAGCCGTCTCTGAACCAATATGTTCAAATAAAGATGATTTTATTATTTAAATATTATCCTCTTTCAAATTTTACACTCAGTTTTTCAATACCACACGAAAAAAATAAGTAGTCTAGCGGCCCTCCTCTACCCAAAACTCAACTATCCTTTAACTAGGGTTCGTGGGAAACTGGGAATCGACATGATAATAACAATTTGATTTGAAAACACAATAAATGCAAATAGCGTGTTTTTTTAATTGAATGATAAAAGTGGTAAATCACTTGATCGAAGAGCTAAATCGAATGAAGCTACAAGCATTTTAACAAAAATTACAAACCTTCAGCCAATTTAGTGAAATTGAATGACACGCATATTGAAACGAATGAAAAGCTTACAAAATGACCGGAAAAACACTTCAAACATGTGATACGCCTAGGTCACAATGCACCGGATGCCGCACAGTGGCTTTTACCTACATTTCGGATATGCGATATCGTACGATGTCCTGAAAGTATATTCGTGTATTGGCAGTCTCCCCCCCCCCCCCCCCCCCCCCCGCATTCAGAAAGGTCCACTTTTATCGTTCTCGGTCTCGGGCAGCAATCGGCCCATTTGACATTTGACGACCCCAACTCCCTGCTTACAAACTAAAACAGTGGTCTAAATCAGCGACAGACCGCCCCCCCCCCCCCCCCACACACACACACTTACACGACTCAACCAGTTGTCTTGGTCCCGTTTTTGAATATAGGCACCCCCAAAGCCAAACCCACCGCCTTGAAAAATCCAGGCTACCGGCCTGAGAGATCACATATTTTGGTCTTGTGGGTGGTGGTCTTGGGGAGTGGGGAGGGGGGGGGGGGGAATTGTCTTGGTGGGGGGGGGGGAATATTCAGGGGGGTAGTTGTCCGGGGGGTTATCGACCGGAGGGTGATTTCTGGGAGGTAATCATCCGGGGGGGGTAATTATCCGGGGGGTAGTTGTCTTGGGGGGTAATAATCCGGGGGGTAGTTGTCCGGGGGGGTAGTTGTCCGGGGGTAGTTGTCCGGGGGGGTAGTTGTCCGGGGGGTAATTGTCCGGGGGGTAGTTGTCTTGGGGGTAATAATCCGGGGGGTAGTTGTCCGGGGGGGTAGTTGTCCAGGGGGTAATTGTCCGGGGGGTAGTTGTCCGGGGGGTAGTTGTCCGGGGGGGTAGTTGTCCGGGGGGGGTAATTGTCCGGGGGGTAGTTGTCCGGGGGGGTAATTGTCCGGGGGGTAGTTGTCCGGGGGGTAATTGTCCGGGGGGGTAATTGTCCGGGGGGTAGTTGTCAGGGGGGGTAGTTGTCCGGGGGGTAGTTGTCTTGGGGGGTAGTTGTCTTGGGGGGTAATTGTCTTGGGGGGTAAATTGTCTTGGGGGGTAATTGTCTTGGGGGGTAATTGTCTTGGGGGGTAATTGTCCTAGGGGGGTAATTGTCCGGGTGGTAGTTGTCCGGGGGGTAATTGTCCTAGGGGGGTAGTTGTCCGGGGGGTAATCGTCCGGGGGGTGGTTGTCCAGGGGGTAGTAGTCCGGACACGATTTTTTTCACAGCGGCTCAAACACGCACTGAACATTCGGTGTTTATTTATGTTGGGATAAGGTAAATTATTTAATATAATCAAATTCACCCAACCTAAGAATCATTTATTTGATAAATTAACGCAGTACCTACTGCTATTATGTGAATCGAACCAGCCGTATAGTCATCGGGGCAATCTCGGTGGTCTAGTGGTATGACGCCTGTCTAGCAATCAGGAGGTTGTGGGTTCGATTCCTACCCGAGTCCGCCTGTGATATTTTTTCACAGCGGCTCAAACCGCACTGAACATTCGGTGTTTATTTATGTTGGGATAAGGTAAATTATTTAATAAAATCTTCTAATTGTATTTTACAATGATATTGATATAGGATTGAAGTCTCAAATGTCAATCTGACACTTTACACGGATCACTTTAAGGAGTGGTCACATTGGACACGACTCCCCACGACTAGACCCACGAATGCAGTACGCATTGGTACAAATCAATGGCAAGCCGTTTTTAACATTTATTCCTATTTCTTGATACCAAGAATTCAATTCTTGATATCACGAAATCGAATTCTTGATATCAAGAAATGCATTCTTGATATCAATAAATACTTTTCTGTATTGGTAATACTTGATATCAAGAAATAAACTGATATAAATAATTCAATTATTGATATCAAGAAATAGGAATAAATGTTAAAACGGCTTGCCATAGATTTGTACCAATGCGTACTGCATTCGTGGGTCTAGTCGTGG
Organism: Echinarachnius parma; assembly: GCA_037951105.1. Taxonomy (NCBI): domain Eukaryota; kingdom Metazoa; phylum Echinodermata; class Echinoidea; order Clypeasteroida; family Echinarachniidae; genus Echinarachnius; species Echinarachnius parma. The sequence continues at coordinate 40,440 of JBAMJV010010830.1, read as the reverse complement.
GCAGTCGTGTCCAATGTGACCACTCCTTTAATCAGCAGTTGTTAGGGACGACTTCATGACGCATCTTGTCGCATCAATTGTCGTCATAAGTGGAAAAATAAAGCAATCGAAAAATGAAATAAAACACAGAAATGATTTTGCTAACAATTCTGCAAATGTATTCTTATTCCTGTGGGTATGATTAGTGTTGATGAAGAAAATCCAAGGCATTGTTCAATTAAAAGTGCTATTAAGGGATATGCCGTCTCTCATAAGTAGTCTCAAATTTTCATAGCAAATCACTTTTTGCACTTGCAACAAAGTTTACTAGATCCCTTTAAAGATAATAAAAAGCTCCTTAATGATACTAACACGCTCCCCATGAACCGTCTCGAGTATTCTCATTTCTATTTTTATCATCTTATAATCACACGTAAACGCCTTCTGCTCAATTCAAAGGGAGCATTAAACAATCCATCTTTACCTTTTTGTGACTGGACTTAAACAACAAATGCATCTATTTAAGCTATGGCAATGGTAAGTGCTTTGAAATTCTTTACAATCTTTTCGTTTCATTTTCTTAGAAACAAAAACAAAAGCTATTCTTTTTGTTGAGTTCTGGTAATGTATTTCCAGTTTTTTTTAAATAGCACCCTCGCGCGTTAACGTATACGACTAATAATGAATGCGAACACATTTCCTAGATGAGACATTAACATTCTAACAATAACTTACAAGGTTTAGCCACTACAAATTAAATTGTCAAAGAACGTCCATCTCCCTTTGAAGGGATCTATACTGTATAGTAACATTGTTGACCTGTGCAAAAGTGATGTACCGTATAGTTGTTAAAACATTGTTTTTTTTTCTAATCTAAATATGTCCAACAGGTAATGTATGAAAGTTTCACGTTAAAGGGATAGTTGAGTTTTGGTAAAGAGGGCGCTGCACAAAATAATTGTTTTGTGAGATAATGAAAAAGTGAGTGTCAAATTTGAAAGAGCATACAGTTTTAATAACAGAATAATCTTTATTTGATCAAAATCGGTTCAGAAGTAGCTGAAATATCTATAAACATAACCATTTGTAATACTTGTGGGGGCCCCACAATTATTAGATAATTTTGAACCAGCCAATGACAACATTTAAAAAAATGCTTCCTCTTTTCAAAAATCGACAAAAGAGGTTTTTAAATAGATGTTGATTATCTCTCTATCTAATCCCTATTTCAACAAAACATCACATGTACAGTACAATATTTTATTTAAAATGGTTGAAACCAACTACTATAGCTTTTAGAAAGTGCTCTCTTGAGTTTTAACGGCTCTTTTTGAATGATAACAGGCTTTTTACTTAGTCATTTGTAATTTGTTATTCTTTTCGAGCATGGTGGAGTTACAACTATTAGTTTATAATGTAATGGTGCAGATTTTGGTTACTAAAATTCAGTTTGACGAAAATTGTACTCTCTTTACAGTAAGTTTGGTAGATTTGGACAATCTTAACCCTAGGTCCCTTTAACAGCATAGCGCAAAACAAATCTTAGCGGAGGCGGTTTTTTTAAATCCTGGATTACAGTGGGCCGGCCAGCCGGCCGGCCATGCATGTGATTATAGCGATGATAAAGCTTGTACAGAAGAGGCCTGAAGTCAACTTCGATGCGCAATGAAAAACGAACATCAGTGGCGTATAGCATGGTCGGACTGATTGGGGGCACTTTTTACCCTTATGTTTTGTAGTGTTTTTGTCAAATGATTGGGGGCATGTGCCCCCGCGCCTCTCTGTCTCTATATATTTATATATCCAATATCTGTGTCGTCTAAATCCATACTGCGCTTTGAACCCCGACCACGGGATACGAATGGGATAACTATTCGATGAGTCAATCACGCATATGTTTGAACGCAATGTGAGCGACGTTTATTTATGCGATAATAAGCTTATCGAAAAGGTTCAGACAACAAAGCGATTACTTTTACAGGTTCATATGCGCGCACGCTTGCATAAATTTGAAGTAAGCGGAAGCTTTAAGAGCCACAGCTAATAAGTTCCGCTAACTTCAGTTTACGGATTTAAAGTAAGATTACTATACGGCGTCGCGGAGTGGCGCTTGGCACCTAGTACATTTTGTGAGTAATGTATTGTGCTCAAAACGAATGAATATATGGGTATATAAATAAACAGAATTATAAATACATGAATACTTTACTAAATAAATACACACACGCATACACAAATAAACATGAATCAAATCCCAACTATTAACATGATCGGAACGAAAATACAAAATTAGTTTGGTGCTGTAACGTTTATTTTCAGTTTGAATATGATACATATAATAATAATATTAGGTGACTATACTCTTTATGAACATTGATTTGTATGGCTTTGTCAAATACTAGGCATCGATTGGCCAAAATCAGTCACGTGATTTCAACTTAATTAAATATGTACCACGGAAGAGCGGAATGTCTCACCCTACCCTAATTTTCGTTTAGATCTATGGCTAAACATTATGGCGATGCTATAGATTGCAGGTGTTATATGTATCATGTTATGTATCACGTGGGAATGTTCCCACGGGGTTTGAATGCTACTTTAGTGAAGACTTTATAATCTTCCCTCAACATTTTTCTATAGCATATAAAATCCCTCGGAGAGAAACATTATGTGATGTTCCCTCCACCACCAGTGAAAGGGATAGTTAAGTTTTTGGTATAGAGGGCGCTTCGAGAAATATATTTTGTGAGGTAATGAAAAATTAAGTGTAATATTTGAAAGAGCACACCATTTTAATGACAGAATCAAACTTGTTTTTATCAAAATTGGTTGCGAAACAGATTAAACATCAACAAATATATCCGATTGGAATTGTGGGACCCACATTTATTCGATAATTAAAGGAAAACATAGATTTCCAAAATCGAGTTGATGATCACTCTATTAAATCATTATCTTAACAAAACATCATTCACAATTTGGTATAAAAAATGGTTGAAACCAATATGCTTTTTAATAGAGAGCGCCCTCTTGTGTTCAAACGTAAAGAAAAATGATAACAGCCGTTTGTAAGTTTTTCTTTCTTTCGGACAGGGTGGAATTATAACTATTAGTTTGTAATTATATGGTGCAAGTTTTGGTTACTAAACTTCCGTTTGGCCAGAACTTTACTATCCCTTTAAAGGGACTTAGTAACATTGTCCAAATCCTCAAAATCCAATTGGAATTCTAGCGATTCCCTCATACCTTGTTGTATTCGTATTAACAATAAAAAAAACATGCGCTGGGACAGGTTTCGGTTTTTCAAATTTCCCTTTCGTTAAAAAGATATTTACGATTGAAGTGTTCAGATGTTAAATTATCCACTGTACCGCGAAAACCGTGTACACAGTGAGTGCAATGAGTTAGTGAATATCACTTTGCATTTTCGCTCATTACTCGGCCATATAACGTCCATTTAACTTTAAAATGTTCGCACTTTTTGCACACGTCAACAAAGTTACTAGATCCCTTTAACATCTGTATAATATTTCACATTAATTGTGATTTACATTTGCTTTTGTACAATGTGCACATTTAACAACTTAATTATTACCAGTCAGCGGCAAATTTAAGAGTATATAGTGTCAAAATTACTCGTATATATATTTATTGAAATACTTAATCTATACATAAAATACAATCTTTCTGATACTTACGATATGATTTATGTTGTCTAAAATGACCAAGAACGAAATATGTCAGCAAACATTGTTAGTATGTACATAAAACTCAAGGTTGTATACAAAATAAGAATATTGAACGTTTACAAATCAATACAAATATTATAATTCTATAACAATTCTATATACATGTGCCAAAGTAATAGCTATTACATAAAAATAACCAGTCAATAACAAAAATATAGGTGTGTATGATTGATTTGATTTGATTCATTTATTATTGCAACTGATAAAACATAGTTGGCTTGATACAAATTAAAATACAATATAATATAATATACAAATATATGAAACACAATTAAACAAAATTTAAAAGGCAAATAATATTAAATGACTAAATGAATCTTATATATAAAACAAACAAACATTTTTTAAAAGTACAAATACACCTCGAAAGACCAGACCCACGGGAACCCGGACGACCACAAGGCAGATCAGCCCGGGAACTCAAAAGAAAAAAAAATAGAAAAAAAAAAAAAAAAAAAAAAAACCCAAAGGAACCATCCCGTGCGAGAAAATAATTTTTTATTACCACAAAAATGAAGGAAAGAAACACGCATGAAAGCACCCACAAGTACAAGTGGCTAGAAGCGAACACCACTAGCATACGCAACATAGTTTCACATACTCACACACACACACACACACACACACATACACATGCATACACACACACACACACACAGACCACAACCATAACGCAACTACTCACACGCTCTCACAACATATCCACACACAAACACACACACACACACACGTAGACACACACTCATTCATCGAACATGCACGAGTGTTCGCCCTATATGGGTATGAACACTCCTACATGCACAATCATCACTGTATAGAGTTAATGGAAATATACAGTTTTAAAAATGAACATTACTTTCAAAGTGCATAATAAACAAATAATATTGTCATCCATAAAGCCATGGTCACAATGAAACCCACGATGATTTTGTTGTACGAAATGTACATTTTTCTGTCGTAGTTAAATTTCGTGGAATTTTCGTGGGAGTGGTAGTATAGTCAACGAAATTCGTACGAAAGATAACATGTTGTGGGTGCCAACAGTTTGGAGTCGCACGATAGACCTGCGATATAACCACGACATTTTCGGACTTCTCTGTTTCTATCGTGAACCCATCTAAATCTTATTGTGACCACTTCCACAACACACATTTCTTCGCACGACTATCGTACAACATCACAAAACAAGCCACGAAATCACTAAAATTGTCGGTGTGATCTTGTTTTAAACCCGTTGTAGTGTCATTGGCCCGAATTCTCATCAGTGGCTCAACTTGAGCTCGGCATAAAAAGACATAAAGACTACCAGTAACACTTTGCACCAGCAGCCCCATTGTCTCGTTGCTATGGTCCCCGGATATATTATAATGGTTTCCTTTCATTATCAAGTCAATCCCTTGAGAGCTTCTTATAAACATCAGGACAATGGTCCCTTTAAAATTTAGTCATAACTGCCAAATTGCGTCCTGGATCATCCTGGGCCCCGTTGCAGAAAGAGATAAAATCGATTGTAAGTTGCAATTAATCGTAAGTCAGATCACGTGTTCTAGATGCGCAAATCTGATTGGTTGAAACGCGTAAATTTTCTGACTTACGATCAATCGTAACTTACAATCGATTGTATCTATTTCTGCAACGGGGCCCTGGACATTGCATTGCTGGTGACCTGTTATAATGTTATACTGTTATGACTGAATTTCAAATGGCCCATTGTCCTGATACTTATAAGCAGCTCTCAAGGGATTGACTTGATAATGAAAGGAAACCATTAGACTATCTCCGGGGACCATAGTTACGAGACAATATAGGTCTACTGGTGCAAAGTGTTACCAGTAGTCTCTGTCTTTTTAGGCCAGGCTCAATTTGAGCCACTGATGAAAATTCGGTCCATTGTGACCAGGGCTTTACTAATCACTCATAGTACATATCAACATATGAGACCAATTTGCTTAAGACCCGTATATGCCACAATAAACGTATGTCTAATGGCCCAAAAGAAATAGATTACCACGTGGCCAATAACAATATAATCCAGATTATGACAATCAATAGCACACTACTCGCAGACCCAATTAGTCATCAGAACAATGGACAACACTAACATTACTCATGTAATATGGGCTACAGTCCATTGCGGTTAGAAACAAGTTAAATGGAGTGATTAGATCACCCTTTGCCATAGGACCAATTCCAACTATGTAAACTCTAGCGAGATAAATTACCTATTGTGACAAATCACACATACATGTACATAAAGTGTTGCAATCAAAATAATCATAAGAATAATTCCGTTTAGGAGAAGAACAAAAAAGCTTGGGTCCAACAATCCATACGAAAAATAATCCGCAATTCCCCGCTGGTCTATATACCCAAGCAACTTTTGAACGAATAGTCCATACGTGCAAGTTAATCACCTATGAGACTATAGCAATTAGTAGAGCCCTGATGTAATGTCATTTGATCGCATAATCCTCTCATTCACAGCCATAGCAACATCAATGATTGAGACATTCTGGCAAGATTATAACATGACATTCACAATCATCATCATAATCATTTTCATCATCATCATCATCATCATCATCATCATCATCATCATCATCATCATCATCATCATCATCATCAACACCATCATCATCATCATCATCATCATCATCATCATCATCATCAACACCATCATCATTATCATCATCATCATCATCATCATCATCATCATCATCATCAACACCATCATCATCATCATCATCATCATCATCATCATCATCATCAACACCATCATCATCATCATCATCATCATCATCATCATCATCATCAACACCATCATCATCATCAACACCATCATCATCATCATCATCATCATCATCATCATCATCAACACCATCATCATCATCATCATCATCATCATCATCATCATCATCAACACCATCATCATCATCATCATCATCATCATCATCATCATCAACACCATCATCATCATCATCATCATCATCATCATCATCATCATCATCACCATCATCATCATCATCATCATCATCATCATCATCATCATCATCATCAACACCATCATCATCATCATCACCATGAACATGGTAATTAGGAGGGTCCCTGGGATTTCATAGAGGGGGTGGTTAGGTCATCGAAATCGCGCACGGACTTAGCCGAGCTCCTTATGTCGAAGAGCGAGGTCCGTGTTGTCCTGGTGCAGGTGAGTAGACCCTTGACAGCATCTCTGAACGCGCCGTTCCTTGCCGCATAGATAAAAGGATTCGCACATGAGTTGACGAACCCCAGAACGGTGAGGGCGCGATGCAACGGACTACCTCTGTAAGAGGGTGATATGTAGCCGAGGGTGAAGCAGAGATAGGCGATCTGGTTGGGTGTCCAGGTCACCACGAAGACGATTACCACGATCAGCATTATCTTGATGACGCGGTTGCGTGCGACCAGATGGAAGGTCGGAGCACCCGGAGGTAGACCCTTCTCGGAGGTATTGCCGCTACACAGCGTGTCCCTGAAGTGCTTAGCCTGGCGCTGCAGAGAACGCGCTATTAGGATCTGGGTGACCAACATGGTAATTGTCGGGATCACAAGTCGAAGCAAGAAGACTGCATAACCCTTTGTTATTCGACTTGCGGCCGATTCGATCCTGCCGTGGCATTTGTGGATGCTCTCGTCGTAGACGAAGGTAAAGAAGCCTTGACCGACCTGAAGGAGCGAGATGATCCAGGCGGCGAGCACCGAGAAATGAACCTTCCGGCGGCTGATGACGCGATTAAAGAACAGCGGGTAGACGACGGCTATGTACCGTTCAATGCAGATGGCCATCAACAGATAGTTACTGGTGGTAATGCATTGCCACAGAGGGAAGTTCGGGTAGAGGACCTTGCAGTAAACACTCGCCAGGATGGTCGCGGGAATCTGCTTTGCCATGGGAATCGGGATCAGGAAAACCGAGGTCAAGAAATCAGAGATGGCGAGGGCGCCGATCAGGGTGTCTGTGGACTTGATTGTCGTAGTGCGCTGGTAGATGACCACCATGACGATCCCGTTGCCTACGATACCGAGGCCCGCCAATACGGACTGACCGATGACATACCACGTCCAGCGGAGAGGGTACCACTCCCACGTCCGCATATCGGAAGGCTCAACTACGACATCATTGTCACTTATAAATACAGATTCGGTACTAAACTCGTATAATGATGTCCAGGTGAAAGGTGTTTCCACTGTGGCCGTTGTCTTGTTGTATTCATTGACGTCCGTAGCAGTCTGGCGGTCATTGATGTCGGTAGTTGTCTGTGCCGCGACAGAAAACACCATTATAAATAGCTTGAAGAAAGCGAGGTGGCACATGAATTTCATGATGAGGTGAGACCGATGAATCCTGAAAAATACAATAAATAGTGTATGGTTAAAGGGTATAACCACCCAAACATAATATTCTTTTTTTAAAGGGTACAATTTTGAGTTGTCTATTCCACTCAAAAATTCAGAAAAAAGGTTTTCAGGAAAAATATATAATATCACCATACTACAACATGTGTTCAGGGGGTGTCCGTTGAAAATTTTCGAGGCCAAGACCAGGATCCTTCAACACTTTCGAGACCGAGACCATTGGTAATGATGGTAGAGATTACTAAAATGTGGTCTCAAGACCAGCTACAAGTGGTAAAGGGGGGGGGGGGGGGGGGGGGTCAAACCCTTTCAAAACAGTCATTTTTTGGTCAAAAGGGGGTTGGAGGGGGGTGGGGGGTCGAACCCCCCCCCCCTCCCTGGGTACGCCTATGGAGTACTTGCATAATTGATATGTAAATTATGTGACGCGTTTGCACGAGTTGGTACAAGAAGATTCCTCTTCGTCGGTATTTTGTTTCCAGAATCAGATCACATGGATGATTCGATTTATAAGATTAGAGGTCGGATGTCTGAACTACATACTAAGCCAAAGTACAACTATTTTATCCCATAAAATGTCATCGTACAGAGAGTAAAAGGTATAGTCGTGAGTCTTCTCACTTTGTCTCACACGGGCACATTTTGTCGGGAGGCTGACGCACTTTGCCCAAATATCATGCACCCTTCCCCTTTTTCCACCTTAGGGGTCTTCACCACTTTATTAGATTCCCAAATTTGACACGATTTTGCCCCAATATGACATACTTATATGTTGTGTATCCATATATTTTGCCCTATAATGGCATGTTTATATTCGAATATGAGTTTTTTTCCAAATATACGATGGTTTTACATGAATATGACATGAGATCGCCCGAATATGCCATAATTTCCCGAATATGACGTGATTTTGCTCCAAAACGAACTGATTTTGACCAAAAGTGACTTGAGTCGGCACGAATTTGACACGGTTTTGCCCGAATATATGATATGAAGTTAAACCAAAAGTGATATATTTTTGCCCAAATTGGACATGGTTTTGCCCGAATATGCCATGATTTTGCCCGAATGTGACATTCTTGTGCCCGATATTATGTCATGATGACAATATGTATATGTCTTTGTTGCCATAGGCATTTGTGTCAGATATCGTAAATGTAGAAGACGTGTGAAGAATACTCAGTGTTCAGTTATTTTCTTGCAAATGTTTTAGCATAATGTCATTCATTTGTAATCGTCAACATTTTGGCATGTTTGGCAGGATTTCGTGAGATGAAATAACGTGCCTTCAGGCAGTAAATATTGCATTAATTCTACATACCGTCTTTTATATAATTGATGTTTAGCCGAAAATCGCGCTTTGGGTTTTTTGTGAAGAGACATATTTAATTTTCCCATTCGGATTTGTAGGCGTATCAAAAAAACAAAACATTATTTACCTTATTTGTCTGGACGTAACATAAAGTGATTTACTTCATGATTTTAAGCTGCACTGAATTTGAAATGATATAATTTAAAAATGCGGGGGTAACGTGTACCCATAAAAGTGCAGAAAAAAATGAAGTTGATTATAGATAATCATTAAAGACTTACTGTATATATTATGATTTCTATGACATTGTTGAAATGGTACAAATCAGTTCCATCGATTCTAAAGTTCTCTATAAATTCATAAAAATATTAAATTTTGTGTTTGTCGTGGAATTAAATACAATTTTAACATGGAAGTTAAATAAATTCGATCGTGAATACGGTGAAATAATGTCAATATTATTGTATCTTGGTTGTATGTTTATGGTTACGCTACTTTGACAACAGTTAACTTGGTTAAAGCGATAGTTGAGTTTTGGTATAGAGGGCGCTACACAAAATAATCTTTTGTGAGATAATGAAAAACTGAGTGTCAAATTTAAAAGAGCATACAATTTAAATTTTAATGACCGAAGAAACTTTATTTGATCAAAATCGGTTCAGAAATGGCTGGAATAGCCATAACATCATCCATTTGTAAATTGTGGGGCCACACAATTATTCGATAATTTTGAACCAGCTAAAAAAAGTGTAAACAATGCTTCCTCTTTTCAAAAATGTACAAAAGAGGTTTTTAAATAGTTTTTGATTATCTCTCTTCCTATAATCACTATTTCAACAAAACATCACATGCACAATATTTTTTATTTAAAATGGTTGAAACCAATAAGTTTTTAGAGAGCGCCCTCTTGAGTTTTAACGGCTCTTTTATGAATGATAACAGGCTTTTTACGTAGTCATTTGTAATTTTGTATTCCTTTCGAGCATGGTGTTAACTGTATAGTTTGTACTGTAATGGTGCAGGTTTGGTTACTTACATTCAGTTTGACTAAAACTGTACTCTCTTTACCAAAACTCAACTATCCCTTTAAAGTAATTAAAAAGTAATCATACATTTCAAAGAATATAATTTATCGCTGTCTTGACAACAATAGTACTTTAACTACTACAAATTAAATCATGTCGCGGGTGATACAGTTTTATGTATATTAAACTTGTATGCTTTGCCTGAATATGTTTAATCAATAAACATTACTCTCGACAACAGATCGATAAAAACACACACGATGAACTGAAGAGGAGGAGGAGAAAGAGGAAGGTAAGAGTGATGGTGATGAAGGGGGATAGATAAAGAGGCCAGGGGGAGAGGGAGAGGGAGGGAGAGAGAAGGGGAGGGGGAGGAAGTGAAGAGAGAACAAAAGTGAGATAGTGGAAGAGGGGAGAAGAAGGAGAGAGAGAAGATGGAGGCAGGATGAAGTTATCTTTGAAAATCAGACAAGAGATGCAACCATTCACAAAACAAGAACACTACAAACCTGGACACTGGTAGTTGTTGTATGACATTCGATAATCAGGTCGCGTTCGGTGAGGCGTGAAGTGATAAAAGTGTATGATATATCATTTTAAACGCAATTTCCCAAGCTTTAAAGGTGAATGACAGGAGTGGGAAACGCCTCACCCCCTAAAAATGAAATGTACGCTCTGATTACCAATCATGTGAAAGAATATAATTTTACTAATATGGGATTATACAAATTTGGCCAAGAAACCGCCTACTAATTGATATATTTGCAAAATTATAAATTTATCTGCTGTACCATTGATATCGCCAACGCGGAATCGCGCATACGCTACGTGCAAATGACCGCGTGCATTACACGAGGTGTTCGCTATAGTGCTTGTCCCCAGCTTGTCGATATCTCCAGCCCAGCGCTAACGGCGCGGACAGGTGCGAACGGGCGGTGGATTTATAAATTTCACGGCCGGGTATTGGATTTCTTCCTATATGTTTGTATTTAACGATGCTTAGGTTGGATTTTTCCACACAAGCCCTATTTAAATACTTATTCAACAATATTGATCAATATAGATGTTTTCGGCTACTTTCCTAAAACTGGAATTGGGCTTTAAAGCTCAATACCAGTTTTGGGAAAGTAGCCGAAAACATCTATATTAGCCAAACTAATTGATCAATATTGTTGAATAAGTATTCAAAAAGAGCTTGTGTGGTAAAGTCCGAACCTAAGCATCGTTAAATACAGAAATATCGGAAAAAATCCAATGGCCGCCCGTGAAATTTATAAATCCACCAACCGTTCGCACCTGTCCGCGCCGCTAGCGCTGGGCTAAAGATATCGACAAGCCGGTGATAGCGGAGACCACGTGTACACCACGAGGTCATTTGCACGTAGCGTATGGGCGATTCCGCGTTGGCGGTACGATTTACAGTAAATCAGTTTCATAATTTTGCAAATATATCAATTAATAGGTGGTTTCCTTGCCAAATTTGTATAATCCCATATTAGTAAAATTATATACTTTCACATGGTTGGTACCACTAGTTTCATTCACCTTTAATATGATATCAATATCAACATATATATGTTTAGAATTATGGATGTAAAGGTCCGGTTTCGTTTATTTTGACTCACACTGTATAATATAGGTGAAAGGAATTAAAGGCGAGGCGTAACTAGCTTTAGATCTTCAGACGTGTATGTGGGTAGCAGTACTCTTTGCCCTAAATATATATAAAACCGTTATTATATAAATAATTTATTACCTATTTTGTATTCGAGAGGAATAGATTTAACTTCGTTGCATGTACGATTACCTGGATGAACAACAATCGACATTGAATTGTGGCATGCAGTGGGGGGGGGGGGGGGGGGGGGGTATTAAGCAAGGATGGAAATCCATAAGCTCCAAACAGGCGCGCCAGAAGCAGTTTTTGATTGGGGGGGGGGGGGGGCAAAACCCCAAGGGGGTCACAATTTGTGTGTGTAGGGGCTCATGCCCAACCACACTCTGGGTTGCCAACTTTGAGCCAGATGTGAGAGTGAGACATTGCGAGGGAGCGAAGCGACTGAGCGGGGGGAGGGTGTGGGAGAGGGGTGTCCCCCCTCCCACGGTAGGGAGCTTTTATATTTTCGGACTTGAAATTGTGCAATCTGGTGCATACCTAGATAGGAAATTCGGCTGTATTTGGAAAAGCGTGATATGATTTGATCGACCAGAAAGTTTTAATATATTTTTCATGTAGAAAACAAATAATTGACACACTAATAAATATGTACCCCAAAACGCACACACAACAACATAAACCATAATTATGCAAGATTATGTATGATCCAACAACACACAGCCAATAATGAGTCCCGGGGGAGCGAATCGCCTAAGGGCTGGGGCAGGGAGGGATGGGGAGGGTTTAGGAGGGGGTATTCCCCTCCCACGGTAAGAAAGATTTTGCATTTATGGACTTGAAATTGTGCAATCTGGTGCATACCTAGATAGGAAATTCGGGCTTAAGATTAACTGTATCTGGGAAAGCGTGTTATGATTTGATATATCTTTCACGAAGAAAACAAATAATTGACGCACTAATAAATATGCACCCAAACTCACACATAAATATTGTATTTAGTGTCATACACAGTTCCAACATAAACCATATGGCGCATGTATGATCCAACAACATGGCCTACAGCCAATAATGAATCCCGAGGGAGCGAAGTGACCGAGGGCTTGGGCAGAGCCAGAGGGGGAGGGTTTGGGAGGGGGTATCCCCCTCCCACTGGGAAGATTTTGCATTTATACTTGAAATGGTGCAATTTGGTGCACTTCATGCCATACCTGTGAAGGAAATTTAGAATCCGAGGTGAACAAAAAATAAATAAATGTCTATGCTCTCATCAGATGTTTACAACAAACTGAGATAATCTGTTCGCAAGCGCGCAGCGAAAATTGAAATGGATGTTTTTGAACGTTAGCTCATACATTTGATTGTGTCTTTCCAACTCTTTTAAAAAAAAAAATGTTGGGAGGGGGGGGGGGGCTTTTTTTTTTGGGGGGGGGGGGCAAAATTGCGTGTTGCCCCCCCCCCACACTTTTTGGATTGGGGGGGGGGGGCGGTCGCCCCCCTTCCCCTCACTTCCGGCGCCTATGGTTCCAAATCATAATGAAACATAATCGTATGCCGATGTCATTTAATATATCGTCATCCTTTATTATTTACTTACAGAAAACGAGAAACAATAAAAGACACAACGATCTGCAATATTAAAGTGAGCACCCGAAACTTATTACTTTGTAAAACGCGTTTGTGTCGAAAATAAATGTTAAATTCTTATTTAAGAACCAATTTAGTACAAGAATTCCCGGAAGAATTTGCCCTTATATAATTACTTAGAAGTGAGTCTTTGCGGGTTTTTGTATGTTCGATCAGATGTAAATTTCTGGACAAGTTTAGTTCTTATTATTTGTTGTTCTTTTTAATACGTGTTTGAGTTTCCGATAAAATACAAAACTTACCTGTAAAATTCAGACTATCCTTGCCGATTTTCTTTACTTCAGATTATGTGATTGCATCCGAAAAAACAATTATCAATTATCGTTGGCGAAATTTTATTCAGCAGCGTCTCTCCTCAGTAGTGTTTATCTGGTGATTTTGTTTAAGGGTGTGGCGGTAGATTCTGCGATGCATTTCTTAATGTGCTTATTTTAACACAAAGTCATGAATACGTATATTACCGAAGTAATGTACAATTATTGTACATGCGCGAGAATGATGCTATAGTAGAATTATCTGCGACACACGCGTAAATTTACATGTACGCGTGTGTACGCGTGTATGAATCGCAAAAGCACATAATTGTAACAAAACAAAACAAAAACGAGCGTTTCAACAAAATACGTTCAGTAACCACTGATATATCCACAAATAGAGTGATTATGTTAAACTTTGCGGCCGTTGATTCATGTTCCAGTATGGAATCATATTTCCCCAAATTTAGTAGTATTATTGATACAATAACTTAGGGTGATGTTGTTCCATTGACTGATATGAAGAACAACCGTTCTTCATGTTCGTACACATCAATTTTTGGTGCATATTAAAACAAAATAAACAAACTCAAAACATTACTTACCTTTGTAGAAACTGCACTGATGTGCACTGATATCCGTTAGCGGAATGAGGAGGACAAGTTAAGGTGATTACATGATCTGGAATACAGACACGAGAATGTTCATATAGATGTGACTTCCAGGTGTTAGTCTCATGATGAATCACATTTGGAAGGGTGTCCAGAAAGACCAAGATGATACAAGGTGAGTTGAGTCTGAGCCTGATGTATACATGGAGATCAGGACCAACTCGTCCCGGTTTGCGATGGTCAAAACCTCGGTGATGTTGGCGAAGTCGGAACCCCCAAGGCCGCAACTGTGACTTACACAGTTGGTCAAATCTGTGTTCGAGTGGGTGTTGTTGATCACGAGCGACGAGATGAGGTTCCCCCAGACCTGAGCCAACATGAACATGCAGAAGAAGCTGCCATTGAAGCGGTTGATGATTGGCTCTGGGATACCGTCTGAGACATCGTGATGTAAATCGCCAGCGCTGTCCAGACTGACCAGATCTTCAAGACCCATATAACCAGAGTGGATCTGGAGCTGGAAATTATGATAACAAAAAAATGGTGGAAGCCACGCCTAGTCCAGAGCTGTAGTTGAGCTGAGCTAAGCCAAGTTTACCAAGGCACTGTACGCGATGAATGTGAAGGCGAAAGCGAGACTGATGACAATAAGTTTCACCCGAAAACGTCTGGTACTGAAGTGTCTAGGTCCTAGCTAGCCTACTGCCCCGGAACTGGAGCTAGAGTGAGGATGCTGGAGCTGGAATTGAGGATGCTGATGATGCTGCTGCCACTCAAAAAGAGAAGCGGCTGTCTGCCTTCTTCATGCGTGAGGGACATCAAGTTAATGTCCTGGTCAAAGCCAGTGGAGTTGGCTGACGACGCCATGATCAAGTATATGACCCACCAACACGTAACAAATGAAGGGTCAACTTGTTCTTATCGAGTAATCGTCTCAAACTTAACTGCTTAAAGTCTTTTTTTTAGTCAGAAAGCTCAATTTTGACGTTTCCTGGATAGTTTCTTCTTTTTTTAGTATTCGGGTCAATGTCATCGTTCTCACGGTCAACAATGGTCAATGCTTAAATATCCTTATATTTAACTAAATTATACTAAAAAGTTAACTAAATGTGATATTCGTAACCAGATCATTCGTTATTTCGATTTGCTTGCGATTCACAATATTTAAATCAAGAACTTATATGGCGAACAAACTGTTCCCATCTACGCGAGAGAAACCGATGTAATGCAAATACATGTTCACTTTTATTTATCTGTATTAGGTATTAGTGTATACATCAACTATTTCTAAACTGTTTTACCTAAATATTTGTTTTTGATTTGTAAACATTTTTTTGCAATTATTTTGTTCATCTTGTTAAGCCCCCCCCCCCCCCCCCATAACAGAATTCTCAAGATTAAAATTATGCTTGTGACCGCATCTATCTCAACTCAGTCACTTATAAGATGAACATTGCACATTCGCCTAGGATGAGCGACTGCTCATTGTAATTATCACATATGTGTATACACTATAAACCAACTCGCCCACTTTCAATTTCAATAGCAGTTGTTATGACATAAAACCTCAACCATCATAAGGACAAGAAAGGCAGTGATAAGCTATTGACATCATGTCAATCACTGGTCAGCTTACAATATATAACAAAAGACAAAAGAACATGCCCACAATAGCATGCCCTGCATGCTTCCATACAATAGCTTACCATTAAAGTGATAGTTAAGTTTTGGTGTAGAGGGCGCTACACAAAGACATTTTTGTGAGATAATGAAAAACTGAGCGTCAAATTTGAAAGAGCATACAATTTGAATGACATGATAAACTTTATTTTATCAAAATCGGTTCAGAAACGGCTAAAATATCCATAAACATAACCATTTGTAATCATTGTGGGGCCCCACAATAATTCGAGAATTTTGAACCAGCCGTAATTTGTTTTTGCTAATGCTTCTTTATTTCAAAAGCTTACAAAAGAGGTTTTTAAATAGTTGTTGATTATCTCTCTATCTAATCACTATTATTTTCAACAAAAAGTCACATGCACAATATTGTATTTAAAATGGTTGAAACCAATGGCCCGAATTCTCATCAGTGGCTCAACTTCGCCCGGCCTAAACAGACAGAGACTACGGGTAACCATTGTCCCAATAACCTATATACGCAGAACCCAAGGGATTGACTAGATAATGAAAGGAAACAATTATAATATCTCCGGGGACCAATAGCGACAACACAATAGGTCTGCAGGTGCAAACTGGTTACCCGTAGTCTCTGTCTTTTGGGGCCGGGAGCAAGTTGAGCCACTGATGAGAATTCGGGCCCATGAGATTTTAGAGAGCGCCCTGTTGAGTTTCAACGGATCTTTTCGGATGATAACAGGCTTTTTACCTAGTCGTTTGTAAGTTTGTATTCATTTGGAGCATGGTGGAGTTATAACTATTAGTATGTAATGTAATGGTGCAGGTTGTGGTAACTTAACTTCAGTTTGACCAAAACTGTACTCTCTTTACCAAAACTCAACTATCCCTTTAATAATTAATAATAAATAACATTTATAAAGCGCTTAATACATACATTTCCAAGCGCTGTACATAAAGAGATACAAGAATAACAAGTACAAATCAGAAAGCAAGATAATATAGAGCACAATCTAATTAGGTGAAGTTTAGATACAGAATATTACAATTTACATTGCGGTTGTACAATAATTATGAGACATAAATACCATTGGGTATTGCATGAATAAATTAATTTAAAGTGCAAATTAAACAGTATTAATTACATCATTAAATGATCAAAGTTATGCAAAATGACTAATAGGGGGCATATAACCATTAATGCAAATGACAAATAGTCAGTTGATGCCGTACATTAATTCCGTTCAAAGTATAGGAGTAAATGTGTAGTTATAGGCAGTATATCATTGAAACATTTCCGTCGGTACTATGATGGCCATCAATTTATCATATTGGTCATTCAGAGGGTCCCTGGGGTTTCGTAGCTGAGTCATCAAAGTCGCGCATGACCTTGGATGGGCTCCGTATGTCGAAGAGCGAGGTCCGTGTTGTCCTGGAGCAGGTGAGTAGACCCTTGACAACATCTCTGAACGCGCCGTTCCTTGCCGCATAGATAAAGGGATTCGCACATGAGTTGACGAATCCTAGAACGGTGAGGGCGCGGTGCAGAGGGCTACCTCTGTAAGAAGGTGGGATGTAGCCGAGGTTGAAGCAGAGATAGGCGATCTGGTTGGGCGTCCAGGTCACCACAAAGACAATGACCACGATGAGCATCATCTTGATGACGCGGCTGCGTGCGACCAGGTGAAAGGACGGGCCTGAGGCTAAGCCCTTATCGGAGCTGATACCGCTGGACAGCACGTCCCTGAAGTGCTTGGCCTGGCGCTGCAGTGAGCGAGCTATAAAGATTTGGGTGACCAACATGGTAGTGGTCGGGATCACGAGTCGAAGCATGAAGATACTGTAGGCCGACGCGATCCGACTAGCAGGTGATTGATCCTTAACGGTACAGTAGTGGATGCCCTCGTCGTAGTAGTAGATAAATAAACTGTAAACGTCCTGGAGCAGCGAGAGGATCCAGACAACGAGCACCGAGAAATTGACCTTCTGGCGGCTGATGACGCGGTTGAAGAACAGCGGATAGACGACGGCTATGTACCGCTCAATGCAGATTGCCATCAACATATAGTTGCTGGCGCCGATGCACAGCCATAGCGGAAAGTTAATGTAGAGGATCTTGCAGTAAAGCCTCCCCAGGATAGTTGCGGGAATCTGCTTCGCCGAGGGAATCGGGATCAGGAAAACCGAGATCAGGAAATCTGAGACGGCGAGGGCGCCGATCAGGGTGTCTGTGGACTTGATAGTCGTAGTACGCTGGTAGATGACCACCATGACGATCCCGTTGCCTACGATACCGAGGCCCGCCGATACGGACTGACCGATGACATACCACGTCCAGCGGAGAGGGTACCACTCCCACGTCCGCATATCGGAAGGCTCCGCAGATTCGGTACTAAACTCGTATAATGATGTCCACGTGAAAGGAGTTTCCACTGTGGTTGTTGTCTCGTTGTATTCATTGACGTCCGTAGTCTGGCGGTTATTGACAACGGGACTTGTCTGTGCCGCGACAGACAACACCATGAGAAACAGCTTGAAGAAAGCGAGTTGGCAAATTAATTTCATGATGAGGTGAGACCGATGAATCCTGTAAAATACAAGAAATAGTGCATGGTTAAGTAGTATATATTTGTAATGATAAGACGCGCAATGCACTTGACATCTAGGCATGAATATAACGTGATCAAAATTGTATAATTATTTTTCTTTTATAAGTTAGGTTATCTTTTCAAACTGCTCCCATCCTCATTTTCAACTGATTTGTGTACGCATTTAAGATGGTTGACAAAGGCGGCAGAGATTCGAATGAAATCTGCGCATGCGCAAGCCCAGATATCTCTACGTCGTGATCATTTTCCGAATGGTACACAGCCGAAATAGCGTCCGGTCCCCAAATCGAACGGAGAGCGTGTATTGTGTATTGTACGTCGTAGATCGATCTACATAAATGTAAACCCGTGTTATGTATACGTATACTGTACATCGAAAGGTTGTTTATCTCGGTAATGTAGTCGGCCCTCATTTTGTTGAATCATTTTCTTCAGTTCCTTGAAGGTCTGGTCAGCGATTTCCTTGGCGATGGTTCTTGCAACATGTTGTGCATTTATCTGCTGCTAGAACTGGTAATTTTGAAAATGTTGACTGATGATCTTGGGTATGGGAGTACTTGCATAATCTGTATGTAAATTATGTGACGCGTTTACACGATTTGGTACGAGAAGATTCTGCCTTGGTCGGCATTTTGTTTCCCCTGCAGAATCAGACCAAATGGATGATTCGATTTATACGATTTGAGGTCGGTTGTCTGAACAACATACTAAGCCAAAGTAAGAATATTTTATCCCATAAAATGTCATCGTACAGAGAGTAAAAGGTAGTCGTGAGTCTTCTCGCTTTGCCTCCCTTGTTCACACGGGTACATTTTGTCGGGAGGCTGACGCACTTTGCCCAAATATCATGCACCCTTCCCCCTTTTCCATGTAATAATACATTTTGAAAAGGGTCTTCACCACAATTATAGGTTCCCAAATTTGACACGATTTTGCCCCAATATGATATACTTGTATGCCATGTATGTATAATGGCATGTTTCTACTCGAATATAGTCTAGGTTCTAGACTCTTTGTACACCTTTCCCCCATATATCGCGTAACCCGGTACACATTGGTAAATCTACATTCCCCCCATTATATCGCGTAAGCCTCGAATCTGTCCGTACAGATTCACCGGGTGTACCGTCCAGAGTGGTATTACGCGATATAATGGGGGAAAGGTGTATCAAGAGTCAGAACCTAGACTAACTCGAATATAACACGAGTTTTTACAAATATACGATGGTTTTACATGAATATGACATGAGACCACCCGAATATACCATAATTTCCCGAATATGACGTGATTTTGCTATAAAACGACCTGATTTTAACCAAGAGTGACTTGACTCGATCGGCACGAATATGACATGGTTTTGCCCGAATATATGATATGAAGTTAAACCAAAAGTGATATATTTTTACCCAAATTGGACATGGTTTTGCCAGAATGTGACATTCTTGTGCCCGATATTATGTCATGATTACAATATGTATATGTGTCTTTGTTGCCATAGGCATTTGTGTCAGATATCGTACATGTAGAAGACGTGTGAAGAATATTCAGTGTTCAGTCAATGGGCCGTATGCATAAAAACAAGCAATTGCTTATAAGCAAATGCTTTAAGCACGGGCAAGGGGCCGTATGCATAAAAACAAGCAATTGCTTATAAGCAAATGCTTTAAGCACAGGCAAGGGGCCGTATGCATAAAAACAAGCAATTGCTTATAAGCAAATGCTTTAAGCACAAGCAAGAGCTTGTCAAGCAAGAGATCAAATTCAAGCAATTGCTTAAATTCGTATGCACAAGCCTTTGCTTGTGCTCAAACCTTTTGCTTGCACTGCCAAGCAATTGCTTACGTGTTGGACAAAGGATCGTTACGGTTGTGCGAACATCGCACTGCAGCGCAACAACGCTTCGTGCCCGACCTGGCAGCAGTATTTTTTATTACTCAAATAGGGGGGAAACAGCGCGGAGCATCAGGGGGGTTTCTGTGCAGATCGATGGACAAAAATTGCCGTAAAAAGTCTAAAATAACAGGAATTTGATCACAACATAACCTCTGGAATATGGAGCTTGAAATCATCCTGAAACGGTACGAAAAATTGATCCTTAAACGCGAATGCCCTGATTAAGCAAGAGCTCAAGCTGGTCTGGATGTGCTTGAAAAAACGTAAGCAATTGCTTATCAAGACAAGTAAAAGGTTCGTTTTATGCATACGGTTTTAAGCAATTGCTTGTTTGGTAAGCAATTGCTTACGAGCAGTAAGCAATTGCTTGTGCTTGTAAGCAAATGCTTTTGCTTGCAAGCAATTGCTTGTTTGTATGCATACCGATTAAAGCAAAAGGCTAGCACAAGCAATTGCTTGTTTTTATGCATACGGCCCATTAGCTTGTCAAGCAAAAGATCAAGTTCAAGCAATTGCTTAAATTCGTATGCATAAGCTTTTGCTTGTGCTGAAACCTTTTGCTTGCACTGCCTAAGCAATTGCTTACGTGTTGGACAAAGGATCGTTACGGTTGTGCGAACATCGCACTGCAGGGCAACAACGCTTCGTGCCCGACCTGGCAGCAGTATTTTTTATTACGCAAATAGGGGGAAAACAGCGCAGAGCATCAGGGGGGGGGGGGGGTTTCTGTGCAGATCGATGGACAAAAATTGCCGTAAAAGTCTAAAATAACAGGAATTTGATTAAATATGAAATCACAACATAACCTCTGGAATAGGGAGCTTGTAATCATCCTGAAACGGTACGAAAATTGTATCCTTAAACGCGAATGCCCTGAGTAAGCAAGAGCTCAAGCTGGTCTGGATGTGCTTGAAAAAACGCAAGCAATTGCTTATCAAGACAAGTAAAAGGTTCGTTTTATGCATACGGTTTTAAGCAATTGCTTGTTTGGTAAGCAATTGCTTACGAGCAGTAAGCAATTGCTTGTGCTTGTAAGCAAATGCTTTTGCTTGCAAGCAATTGCTTGTTTTTATGCATACCGATTCAAGCAAAAGGCTAGTACAAGCAATTGCTTGTTTTTATGCATACGGCCCATTGTCTTGCAAATGTTTAGCATAATGTCATTCATTTGTAATCTTCAACATTTGGCATGTTTGGCAGGATTTCGTGAGATGAAATAACGTGCTTGCAGGCGGTAGATATTGCATTAGTTCCACATACAGTCTTTTATATTTGTAATTGATATTTAGCCGGAAATCGTGCTTTGGGTTTTTTGTGAAGAGACATATTTAATTGTTCCCATTCGGATTTGTAGGCATATAACAAAAAAAATGATTTACCTTATTTGTCTGGACGTAACATTGAGTGATTTTCTTCATGATTTTAAGCTGCACTGAATTCGACATCAATTACATAATTTAAAAATGCGGGGGTAACGTGTACCCATAAAAGTGAAGAAAAAAGTAAGATAATCATCAAATACTTACTGTATATATTATGATTTCTATGACATTGTTGAAATGGTACAAATCAGTTCCATCGATTCTAAAGTTCTCTATAAATTCATAAAAATATTAAATTTTGTGTTTTTCGTGGAATTAAATACAATTTTAACATGGAAGTTAAAGAAATTCGATTGTGAATACGGTGAAATAATGTCAATATTATTGTATCTTTGCTGAGCTGTTTATGGTTACGCTACTTTGACAACAGTTAACTTGGTTAAAGCGATTGTTGAGTTTTGGTATAGAGGGCGCTACACAAAATAATCTTTTGTGAGATAATGAAAAACTGAGTGTCAAATTTAAAAGAGCATACAATTTTAATTTTAATGACCGAAGAAACTTTATTTGATCAAAATCGGTTCAGAAATGGCTGAAATATCCATAAACATAACCATTAGTAATAATTGTGGGGCCCCACAATTATTCGATAATTTTGAACCAGCCGTTAAAAAAATGTTCAAAATGCTTCCTCTTTTAAAAAATGTACAAAAGAGGTTTTTAATTAGTTGTTGATTATCTCTCTATCTAATCACTATTTCAACAAAACATCACATGCACAATGTTTTATTTAAAATGGTTGAAACCAATGCGTTTTTAGAGAGCGCTCTCTTGAGTTGTAACGGCTCTTTTGATAACAGGCTTTTTACTTAGTCATTTGTAATTTTGTATTCCTTTTGAGCGTGGGGGAGGGGGGGGGGGGGGGGAGAAAGTAGGAGGTGTTGGAAGATGAGTAGGCGGTGAGAAAATAAGAACGAGAACATGATTGAGAACGTAATTTAATACTGACAAAAGTTTAAATAATCACAATACAATGATTAGAAATGCCTAAATCTCGAAAAAGATTTCAAACGAAAACAGGCAACAACAACAGAAAGACACTTACCGGCAGACAAGAAACGGGTACCAATGACAGTCGCAAGGGTGCCAATACAACTTGAGGGAAAACACGCGAGTCTTTTAAGTTG
The DNA here is from genome assembly GCA_037951105.1 of Echinarachnius parma. NCBI lineage: Eukaryota > Metazoa > Echinodermata > Echinoidea > Clypeasteroida > Echinarachniidae > Echinarachnius > Echinarachnius parma. Next base: position 17,203 of record JBAMJV010010830.1, on the reverse strand, counting down.
TATTTATCAATTATTGATATTACAATGTGTGTCTAAGATTTCCCTCCGAAATTATGCTAACGTCTTCTGCGGCTTGTCCTAGCCGATTGTTTTATTTAGTCGCAAATACCAGCCAAATAAAAGTCTGTAATATACGGTAAATATATTTGTAGTCAACAGGTCTATCTGGGAAAATAAAACGTGTCTGCTACAAGTATTATTCGGTCCGTTCTTGGCGAAGACTTTCTGAGCTAAGTGGATTTGGCGACGCGTTTAGTCTTAAGGCGTGAATTTTAATTTAACTGGCTGCACCTTTCATTATCTAAGCTACCCATGGCGTATCTAGTACATGACGCATGCGCAGATAATCCTATATTAAAGAGGTATGTCTCTAGCATGCAGCCATACACATACTAGTACGTTCAATTCACATGCATCATTTGATCTTCCACTATCATGACTATCTAATGTTGTGGTCACACTGTATCACATGAAGCCTTGCCATGAGAGCCACGTATACTACGGAGACATTTGTATGTAAAATATACAGTGGTATGTGGCTATCCCGTGGCAGTTACTGTATCTACGTGGCCGTAGGCTACGTCGTACGTGGCGATTGCGAAGTCTACTATAGTACTTGAATCTAAAAGATCCTGGAGCTAATAATACACACCCAGCCTAGTGGCGTGCCCAGGATTTGACGACTTGGGGGGGGGGGGGGGGGGTGGGGGGGGGGGGGGGTGGCAAATATAAATAATACAAAAATGACACTAAATTCGACGGATATCGCGTGCAAATAGCGGGCACAGTTGAGCGAAGCCCTGATCGGATGTGGTGTAGGTGCCCGCTTGGGTCGTGGGTCGGAGCCACGATAATTATTAGGATTTTAACAGTTTAGAATGAAAAGTGATTCTTTAGGTTTTATTTAGCGCACATTGCAAGCGCCACTGCACACAAAGACATGCAAATAGTACACAAAAAACACACGCACGCACGCACCACACGCACACACACACAAACGCGCGCACACACACACGAACATCACAAGTAAATCGTTATACGTATCAAAATATGCAACCGACACTCTTGCACAAACACCAAAATTGCCATTGTTGTGAGCAATATTCCGGAAACCCAAATTAAAGAAAGGGGTGAATGTTTAATTATCGCACCAGCTGGAAATAAAGCCTTTTACCAATTAATAAAGAGATTATCTGGAATTTAAGACAAATCTTTCTGAAATCTACAAGATTCATGATCACGATGATGCTCAAAGATGATATCGGGTCCTGGTATACTACATTGGCAAGACACCGTGTTTATAAAAACACTGACATGAATATGATTGAACTATGAACTAATCTTCGAAGTTTAACAGTATTATTCCTATCGTGTATATGGTTATTTATTGCAATGTATGTATATTGCTCAATTTCTCGTATATTTACGAAATTATGTTGTGATTTTTTGTCTTCAAATTTAAGCATTGAATTGAGAGATTATCACAATTAATACAATTTGTTATATTCACACCCATGTGTACCGTACTTGTATTTTTTAAAATTAATATTTAACTGTATATCGGTGAAATCACAAATAAAAGTATTTGCCCATAACGTTTATTTGAATAACTTTGTTGATATATCAATTGTTACTGAACGAAATATATTATGGTATTTCTCATGAGAATGATGTGATCTTGTATTTTCCGCACTTACTGACTTAGAAAAATGTGTACTGCATAGGTGTCGCAGATGAGTGTTTTATAGCACCATCCTCGCGCATGTGCTTTGTTAAATAGAATTACAAGCATAATTATTTTCATGATTGTGTGTCCAAAATAATATACATATGAAGAAATGCGTCGCTGAATAAACTGCCTACACACATTTAACCGTCACCAGAGTCACCAGATACACACAACTGAGGAAAGACGCTGCTGAATCTACGCTTCCAACCAAAGACCTTGCCAAATCCTCACATCTGAGAAAAAATTCGCCAACAGCGGAATGAGATATCCGCGATTATGTTTTTCGGACGAAATCGTATAATCTGAAGTAAAGACAATCGGCAAGGATAAACTAAATTATTCAGGTAAGTTTTGTTTTCTTCAATTTTATCTGAAACTCACACAAGTATATATATAAAACAGCAAATATAAACAAAAAACTTGTCCAGGAATTACATCTAAATGAACAAACAAAATCGGCTAGGACTCAGAGCAAATTATTCCGGAAAATATTATACTAAATTGGTTCTTAAATAAGATTTTAACAGTTATTCTCGACACAAACGCGTTTTTACTAAGATATAAGTTTCGGATGCTCACCTTAATTTGACAGAGCTTTGTGTCTTTTATTGTTTCTTGTTTTCTGTCGGTATGTAAATAATAAAGGATGACGATTAATACATTTTTACAACATTTGCATACGTTTATTCTTCATTACGATTTTGATCCATGCACCAATGCGATATAGATTTTAGTTAATCCAGAAAAGAGTTCATAAACGAAATTTAATCTATTCCACTGCATGGACTTACTATTTAGTAAAACAATTTCATGACCTTTCTATAAGGTTGATTCTTCAGCTAAACTGGATTGGGTATATAAGATTGCTGCATCCGGAGGGGACGGATCTGCGCATCTTTCTAATAAATTATGTGGAAATATTTTATGTATGTTACACATACATTATTTTGTAGTATTGAATTGGTCCAAAGTCCCCTTATTGAGTTTTTATTAAAGACTAATACTCCGGGATGAACTTATATCATTCATTATGTAACAGTACATAATTATGTGCATGTCAACGTAGGTGTTGAATACTGAACTGATCGATATAATTGGTTTCACTAAAAGATAACAATACATTAATTATTTGACGAAGTCAATGGCCCGTATTCACAAAGGAGGTTTGTACAAACCCCGGTTCAAACCGCGGTTTACATCTATGGAATGCCAATTGTAAACTGATGGAGAGAGAATGTAAATTCCTTACTTGTTAACAATGTTTATGGTACACATTCTCTCTCCATCAGTTTACAATTGGCATTCCATAGATGTAAACCGCGGTTTGAACCGGGGTTTGAACAAACCTCCTTTGTGAATACGGGCCTATGTGTTCGTAAATTTGAATATCGAGTGGCAAATATGGTTATCATCTTTATTTTTCAAAATCCTATTTTTTCCCTTTTTTCTTCCTCCTCCCTCTCCTCCCGCTCTCATTTCCCCCATCTCTCTCCTCCTTCTCTCCATCCTCCTCCTCTCTCTCTCTCCTCTTTCTTCTACATCTCTTCAACATTCTTTTCCCCTCCCTCCCTCATCCCATTCACTCGTTCACATTCTCCTCCTTCTCCACCTCCATTCATGTCGGGGTCTGCTCGCTATATATGCATAAGGACCGCTATTCATAATTTGAAAAAGGGGTTCATTATTCATAAGGCTCGCTATTCATAATCTAAGAAACGGGTCGCTATTCAAAATTCACATTAACGGTCACTATTTATTAGGGTCGATTGTCGTAATGTAAGAAAAGGGTCGCTATTCCTAATGTAAGAATAGGGTCGCTATTCATTATACGAAATCAAGGTCAATATTCATAATACGAAATCAGGGTCACCTTTTCTCGATGTGAGGAGAGGTTCGCCTGTTATCAAAGCGACCCCCTTCGTACATTATGAGTAATTACCCTTTTTTTTACAAATAAGAAATATTGAAACCTTCTTAGGACTATGAATAGCGACCCTTTTGTTATATAATTAATAGCTACCATTATGAGTAGTACCTCCTAATATGAAATATGAATAATGCCCCTTCTTCACGTTTATGAATAGCGACCCCTCAGTGTGATTATGACTAGCGAGCCCTAATAATTGACCCTTTTCTTCGTTTATGAATAGCGATCCTTCCTTTTCATTCTGAAAAGCGATCCTTGTGAATAGCGGTCCCTATATGATTTTATAAATAGCGACCCCCTTTTTGTTTCATGAAGAGTGGTCTTTCAGTATATAGGGAAATATAACGTTATGCAAAGCGATCCTTAGTATGTCTTTAATAGCGACCCCTTTTTGTTTTATTAATAGCGGTCCTTCAGTATTATAAGGAAATATAACGTTATGAATAGCGGTCCTTATAAATAGCGGGTTACCCCTTCATGTTACTCGTTCTCATTTATCCCCTTTTTACCATTCTTCCTTCTCATCATCTTCTTCCTCCTCTATCCCTTGAAGTTTATGCGTTTTTGATAGAATTTAGGAACATTTACTCATCATTTGCAAGTTAAACGACCGATATTCATTTTCTGACCATCGAATACTGTATGTTATCCTTAGAGCCAGCCAATACACGCATTCCCGTATATCCATCCCGGTGCTAATGGTGGATATCTACTGCAAACAAGTATACACCGGACTACAATCTCTCTGATATGTTGAGAGATAATGTCGACATGTATAAGAGTTCGTACAATATTGTTATTTTAAACAAAAATTACTCAAAGGGTTCAGTTTTGGTAGAGAGGGCGCTGTACAACACAATTTTGTTGTGAGGTAATGAAAAACTGAGTGTCGAATTTGAAAGAACATGCAATTTTAATGGCAGAATAAACTTTATTTGGTCAAAATCGGTTCAGAAATGGCTGAAATATCAATCAATATATCCGATCGTATACATTTGGGCCCCAAATTGATTCGATGATTAAAAAAAAAATGTAAAAAATGTTTACATTTTTTCAAAAATTTTCAAAAGCGGTTTTTAAATAGTTGTTGATGATCTCTCTATTTAATCATTATTTCAACAAAACATCACATGCATAATTTTGTATGAAAAATGGTTGAAACCAATGCCTTTTTAGAGAGCGCCCTTTTGTGTTTTAATGGCTCTTTTTGAATGATAACAGGCTTTTTACTTAGTCGTTTGTAATTTTGTATACCTTTCGAGCATGGTGGAGTTATAACTATTAGTTTGTAATGTTACTGTGCAGGTTTTGGTTACTAAAGTTCAGCCTTACCAAAACTGTACTACCCCTTTAACAAAAAACCGTTTCCATTTTGTTTCCCCGTATGTAGTTTCTTATCATCATGGCTTTTGTTGGTCACTTCAACATCGTGGCACTGTATGTCATAGTGGTCTCCGTAGCCGCGCAGACCACCACCCAAGTCAACGACCTCCAGACTACCATGGAAGCCAAAGACAACCAGACAACCTCTGCGTTCAAAGGCCACCTGACAGAGACACAGACTGGAGTGACAACCTCGTCTGTATGGTCATCATCATACGAGCTCGAATCCGAATCGGTGGATGGGAGTAACGAGAGTATAAACTTCGAACCTGACGTGCGGACGTGGGAGTGGTACCCTCTTCGCTGGACGTGGTACGTCATCGGTCAGGCAGTGTCGGCGGGCCTCGGTATCGTAGGCAACGGGATCGTCATGGTGGTCATCTACCAGCGCACTGCGACCATCAAGTCCACTGACACCCTGATCGGCGCCCTTGCCGTCTCGGATTTCCTGATCTCGGTTTTCCTGATCCCGATTCCATGGGCAAAGCAGATTCCCGCGACCATCTTGGCGAGTGTTTACTGCAAGATCCTGTACCTTAACTTTCCGCTGTGGCTGAGCATCTCCTCTAGTAATTATCTGTTGATGGCAATCTGCATTGAGCGGTACATAGCCGTCGTCTATCCGCTGTTCTTCAACCGCGTCATCAGCCGCCGGAATGTCCATTTCGCAGTGTTCGTTGTCTGGATCCTCTCGCTCCTCCAGGACGTTTACAGTTTATTCATCTACTACTACGACGAGGGCATCCACTACTGCAATACTAAGGATCGATCGCCTACAAGTCGGATCGCGATGGCCTACAGCATCTTCGTGATCAAACTCGTGATCCCGACCGCTACCATGTTGGTCACCCAGATCCTAATAGCACGCTCTCTGCAGCGCCAGGCCAAGTACTTCACGGAAACGCTGTTCAGCGGTAACAGCTCCAAGAAGGGCATAGCCCCCGGTCCGTCCTTTCACCTGGTCGCACGCAACCGCGTCATCAAGATGATGCTCATCGTGGTCATCGTCTTTCTGGTGACCTGGACGCCCAACCAGATCGCCTATCTCTGCTTCAACCTCGGCTACATCCCAACCTCTTACAGAGGTAGCCCTCTGCACCGCGCCCTCACCGTTCTGGGGTTCGTCAACTCATGTGCGAATCCCTTTATCTATGCGGCAAGGAACGGCGCGTTCAGAGATGCTGTCAAGGGTCTACTCACCTGCACCAGGACACCACGGACCTCGCTCTTCGACATACGGAGCTCATCCAGGGTCATGCGCGACATTGATGACTCAGCTACGAAAACCTAGGGACCCTCTGAATGATTAATATGATAAATTGAAGGTCATCATAGTACCGACGGAAATGTCTTAATGTTATATTGCCTATAACTTCTATACTTTGAACGAAATTAATGTACGGCATTGACTGTTAAGATAGGTACATTTGACTACTGGTCACTAATTATCAAATTATCACTAAACCATGTAAACGGTCAAATTGAAATGCCCAATCGTCCCATGGATCATTGGTACTGTAGGATTTGTAATAATATTAGAATAGTTCTATTGTTTACTGTGTTATAATTATCGGTCTTTGGTTCAATGAGTTATTGGTCTATAATAGGCGCACTATTATTTGCTTCATACGATCCATCGTGGGCAACGGGATCAACATATTTTGTGGCCATAATTTACTTGGTGTTATGATTTAATGTGATTGGTTCCATGGGTAATTTGTATTTTGATGTTGTTCCTAGATACATATCATAACTTAAGGTCCTTTGTGGCGTTAGTCATATTGGTAATTTATTATATGTATATATGGTCATTAGGTGATTTCCAATAAGTCAGATGATCCGGCAGTCATATCAGTAATGTGTGACCTCTTAATAGAGAACAGAGTGTTTTAATTCAGCTCACATCTTGTCTTGTCCTCTTGTAATTTCCTCTGTTCAATTTTTCATCTTAATTCCTCTCACTTTAGTATTGTTTAGTTTAAATGATATATCATCATTACGTGTCATCATGTTATTATACTACATGTATTTATTAGTATTACACGTTGCTAGCCTGTGGAGTCCAACATTTGTATATTTTTAAAAAGTCGACGATATTTTTGGTCCTTCTATCTTCTCCGAACCTCTGTGTCACGTTGTGCTCTCAATCCCGATCACGGGACATCTGTTCGATGAGTCAATCTCGCATTGTTATGTTTGCACGCAGTATGAGCGACGTTTATTTATGCGATAATAAGCTCATTGACAAGACTCAGAGTGCAAGCGATTACTGTATACATGATCTTATGCGCGCACGGACGGCGTCGATGAAAGACGCTTGGCCAGTATTTAAAGGTAGTTCAGATTCGTCAAATGAGATGCGCGGCGCCATCTTGCATACGCGTTGCGCACGGTTCGTAATGCACGTTAGCCCATCATCTCATGACATGATGTTGGGCCATTGTCGGAAAATGACGTTATGCCAATATATCACAAAAATGACGTCGTGACGATGTTGGGCTGGCGGACATTTTAACCTCGAGCCAACGGCGATATGCCGACATCCGGCAACCAACTTCCGACATCGGCCCGACGTCAGGTGGCTAGCTGGGTATTCGACTATAAAATACGGAACTGCGAAAGTATAGGTTTTCCCGCTCAATTTTACACTTGTTTCAATCGAATTCATTAAGGGTCATTCAAATTCACGCATTACCGCGTAATCGTTGGTATCGGTCTTCCAAATTCCGAATAAGTGCAAGCGCATTCATGCAGAAGTTCATTTATGGGCATTCGAATTCGCGAATGTGCAGCCAACTGTCAACTGCCCTTTCGCGAATTCGAATGACCATTGATGAAAAGGTATGCTCTTTGTGCAAATTCACTTGCTCCAACGTGATTTTGAACGACTATTTACGAATTCGAATGCTGCTTTGACACGGCGATCGCAAATCGCGCGAATTCGTTTGCTCCTATTATCAATTGGATTGACACAATCGCGAAATTGAGCGGGAAAACCTATAAAAGTGAACAATAACATGCCTCCAGAGGTAGAATAGGAGAAAAGGAAAGGGTGATAAACAGCGAATGCTATACTTAATTGATACACGTTTATCTTAGTTAATATTAAATTTGATAAAAATACATGCAATAGCTAAAATTCACATTGATGTCATTTAATTCACAATTTAATTTTGATCAAAGAAATGCTGAAGAAACAATAACATACATATTACACGATTATATATTAACACAAAATTGTGTACGGGAACTTGGTGGGTCCTGTGGTAACTCTATGAGCATTGCACAATATAGTATAGAACATAATACTTCAAACCCTCGTCATCAGTCCGCATTCCCTGCCCGGCAGCGTATATTTTTTGTACACACTACTGTTGAGCCATTTTCGCTCAAAGCCCGCTGGTAAGCCAAGACTAGCGCCTGCTGTATGCGACAAGCGCCTGCTGTGTGCGATACAATTTCTATGCATCAAAAGCCTAGCCATTTTCTCAATACAATCGTAGTTTCACACACCATGGTGACTGTGAGTGCATTGTATCTACGCCTAGATGAATATTCCTAGTCTCATTGTCGTGGTCGTAGTCCGCATCGAGATCGTCCACTAATTAATGGTATCACCCTCGCCCTTGGACTTGTCTTCGCTAGATCGTTGTCGCAGAGTCTGATGCATATAAATTATATGGCATACAGCAGGCACTAGTCTTGGCTTACCAGCGCGTTTTGGGCCCGCTTTGAGCGCGTATGGCTCAACAGTGGTGTAAAAAAAAAATATACGCTGCCCGGCACGCTATTTTATTTTCCATTCAGCGCGTACAGGGGCTTGGTAAACTTACAGAGCAGCCTCAACTACAGCTCTGGACTATATGCGTGGCTTCCATCATTTTGTTTGTATCATCATTTCCAGCTCCAGATCCACTCTGGTTATATAGGTCTCGAAGATCTGGTCAGTCTGGACAGCGCTGGCGATTTACAACACGATGTCTCAGACGGTATACCAGAGCCAATCATCAACCACTTCAATGACAGCTTCTTCTGCATTTCCTGGTTGGCTCAGATCTGGGGGAACCTCATCTCGTCGCTCCTGGACGTCACAGCACTGGGGGTTCCGACTTCGCCTGCCACCGAGGCTTGGACCATCGCAAAACGGGACGATTGGTCCTGATCTCCATCTACATCAGGCTCAGACTCAACTCACCCTGTATCATATTGGTCTTTCTGGACACCCTCCCAAATGTGATTCATCATGAGACCAACACTTGGAATTCACATCTGTATGGACATCTCGTGTCTGTATTCCAGATCATGTATTCACCTTAACTTTTCCTTCTCATTCCACTAACGGAGCGAACAGGGTAAACATCAGTGCAGTCTTATTTTACGAAGGTAAGTAATGTTTAACAGTTATGAGTTTGTTTCTTTTGTTTTAATATGCACCAAAAATAGATGTGTTGATAATCTCTCTATTTAATAATTTTTTCATCAAAACATCACATGCCTAATTTTGTATGAAAAAAATGGTTGAAACCAATGCTTTTTTAGAGAGCGCCCTCTTGTATTATAATAGCTCTTTTTTTAATGATAACGGGCTTTTTACATAGGTAGTCGTTTGTAATCTTCTATACCTTTCGAGCATGGTGCAGTTATAACTATTAGTTTGTGATGTTATTGTGCAGATTTGGGTTACTAAAGCTCAGCCTTACCAAAAACTGTACTACCCCTTTAAAATTGCGATTCATACATTTACACGTGTACGCGTGGTGTCGCACATTATTCTACTATAGCATCATTCTCGCGCACGTATACTTCGGTAATATAATTAAAAGCTTATACGTATTCATGACTTGGTTTTCAAATAAGCACATTAAGAAATGCATCGCAGAATCTACCGTCACATACCTAAAACAAAATCACCAGATACACACAACTGAGGAAAGACGCTGCTGAATAAACAGTCGCCTACGGAGGAATAAGATATTGTTATTGATAATTGTTTTTTCGGATGAAATCTTATAATCTGAAGTAAAGGAAATCGGCAAGGATAGCGAGAATTATACAGGTAAGTTTTGTATTTTATCGGAAGCTCACACAAGTATAAATAGAACAACAGATAATATGAACTAAACTTGTCCAGCAATTTACATCTGAACGAACAAACAAAAACCCGCAAATTCACTTCTAAATATAATAATATAAGATCAAATTCTTCAGGGAAGTCTTGTACTAAATTGGTTCGTAAATACGAATTGAACAGTTATTATCGACACAAACGCTTTTTACAAAGTAATAAGTTTCATGTGCTCACTATAATATGGTAGATAGTGTGTCTGTTATTGTTTCTCGTTTTATGTATTAAGTGAATAATAAAGGATGACGATTAAAGGGTACCACTACCCAAATCTAACATTCTTATTATAGAAAGGTAACATCTTTAGTATTCCATTCCATCAACAAGTTCACAAAAATAGGTTTTCAGAAAGAAAAAAAAAAATTGGAAAACGCATCACCATTCTAAAGCATGCGTTCATGCGGTCTGAATTGAGTAGACTACTGCGTGTGCAGCAAGCGAATCGCCCGGGATTGCATTGCCTACAAACGTACGCGTGAATAGCATTGGCGCACTCGCAAACCAGGAACCAGGAAATAGTAGTGGTTCCGTAAGTGGTGGAAATTAATTGCTTTGTTTATGAATTACACAACCCTTTGTAAAATGTTGGGTATCTATTTGATATCACAAAACAGTACCAAAACATATAGTAATGTGTTGTTATTTGCCCGGTGGTCCCCCGTAATATATCAAATGACATCGGCATACGATTATGTTTCATTATGATTTTGAACTGACGGATCTCCCTGCCACTATGCGATGCCGATTTGTGTTTATTCCGGTAAGAGTACATACAACGATGTAAATTCTATTCCTCTGGAATAAACAATGAAATAATAAATAACTAGCTGTACCCGCGGAAATCCACGGGTTTTTGTGAGCCGGAAAGGCGATAATGACATAACGATACTTTAAATCTTTACTATTCCCAGAGTCATAATTTAAATAGTATAAGACAAAATAAACACGGGCGACTCAATCCCGCCCCACAACCCGTCGTTGGACGGGGCCCCGACGCATTAGGGTCCCGTCCAACGATATCGGGCCAATGTATAACAAAATCATAATGGTTTAGTACCCATGGAAAGTTATTCAATTATCCCCCATATTTTATAGAGTCCATAATTTGTTCCGCTTGTATTAAATTAGATACAGTACACTATGTTCGTGTACTTGCTAATATACAGTAGCTTCGCCGTTGAACCCCCCCCCCCCCCCCCCCCCGCGACTCCAATTGCCTGCATGACACATAACCCGTCGTGTCCCATGAACGTTTCATATCCAATCTAAGTTCTCCGGCGTATACATTTTGTCATATTCTTGTGAAACCCGATGATATATTCCTTTGAAGGGAATAGTAGCCGTCTATGCATCCCATAAACTTTTCATATCCAATCTAAGTTCTCCGGCGTATACATGTTGTCATATTCTTGTGAAATCCGATGATATATTCCGTTGAAGCAAGGATATGGGAGTTCCATGGTTGAAGGGAATAGTAGCCGTCAATACATGCATTGCATAATAAATGAGCAGATACCCCCCCCCCCCCCCACCCCCAGGCGTCTTCTCTTCGCGGATGGCATAATACAATCATCTTACCGCAAGATGTCGAGATTGTATAAAGCTCCCCTGCTCCACCATATGATTGTCCACCCCGCTTTATTCACTTCAATGCACTTTGCACGCCCACTCAGCTGTGTACAAAGCATGTGAGCTCGCGGACTTAATACATCTTACCATAAGCTGGCGCAATTATAGTATCGTGTACGGTAGGGCGAATATATAGTGACCAGAGACGATGGTCAGCCGGTCAGTGAGCTATGCAAATAAACTACGGTTCGGTGGGGTAATTAGATGACTGCGCGACGTGTATACACGGCTGTACAGCCATTGCGCGTTGTATAACCGCAGCTAAATTGAAGTTGTCGCATTTTGTCGTCGATGCACTTACAAACACGATGCCAATCGGCAATAGCGATCATTACCATACCATACGCGTAATATAAATATTGATATTTATTAAAACCTGGGTAGTTTCGCAACGTGTTATATCTAAAACGCTTTCTCAATATATTATTCGTTTTATCTACTCCAATTGATATTCTTATAAATACTTTTACGGCGATAAATCGTTAGTCAATGCTCGGCTTTTTAAACGGGCAATTGACATTGCTGACTTTCCCTTTTCTTCGATCTGGAGGACGACCACGGGGCGGGAGCGACGCGGGAATGCCTTATTGTCCTCCGCAAAACGTATATCCTTCGATCGCGACGGTCGGGGAGTCGCCGAATCCTCGGGGTGAGGATATCTCGAGTGGGAGGCGATTCGGGGGGTTGAAGCTTACCGTATTAATATAATAGATATATATTTATATATACTCCGCACAAAAAGAAACAGGACACTTGTTTAAGTTGAAATATTTAATATTTATGTACGACAGAGTGTACATTATCATATATCAAATGAAAGGAAAATTAGTCCTCTACAGGCAGAATATAAATTAAAGGTGTATCGTTCATGCATGAACTGCCATGATCAATTAACAATAGCAAGGTCTGTTTTCAAAAATAGCAAAAACAATGGATGACCGCACCATTCGACTGCAATGTGTAAGCGTCTTGCTTGAAACAAGATGTGCGGGGCAAGTCTTTTATGACACCATTCAACCTTATTGTCATGAACAAACTCCAAAAACACACATTTTTCAATAAAACAGGGCCAGGTTATGAGAACATCAACATATTGGTCTGTTTTTGAGGCATAAAGCTTGTCTGTTTCATGTGTCCCTTGCAATTTCAACCATAGTTACCTAGAGAAGTGACATGTTAGAGACTGCCCAAATGATTGACCAAGGGTGACATCAGATTTTGAAGATCTTTGGACTACGGTAGAATTCTTGAGAAGAATTTATACCAAGTTTCATGCTGAAATAAGGGCACAAACTGTAGTTTCGACGAATAAACCTTAGCCATGGAATTCCCCATTTTGTTACATTTGGATGAAAATAAAACTTACAACGTTCACAATTTGTCTCAATTTACACTTTTTCTATTGAGATGAAACTAAAAAAGATCACATTTGTAATGAAATAATTATGCCATGTCATGAATATAGCGTTTATATCATGCTTGTCAACATTTACATGGTTGAATGGATGTTCCATTTTTGCTAATTTTGAAAACAGACCTTGCGGGGGTTAATTGACCGTGACAAGTCATGCATGCATGATTTCTCCTGGATTCTATGCTAATATCGAAGAGGATAATTTTATCTTTAATTTGATATACAATAACATATATTTTATATTCACCGAGCTGCAATTTATTTGATATAAGAGAGATACTGTTGTTAAGTATAACAGTGCAAACACTATTGCTTTTTTTGGTTTTGTTATTTAATTCACAATTTGTTTCCCATTTTGTTTCCCAATTGATTAGTTTCTTCTCATCATGGCATTTGTTGGTCACTTCACCATCGTTGCACTGTATGTCACAGTGGTCCCCGTAGCCGCCCAGACTACCACCCAAGTCAACGACCTCCAGACTACCATGGAAGCCAAAGACAACCAGAAAACCACTGCCTTCAAAGGTCACCTGACAGAGACACAGACCGTAGTGGCAACCTCGTCTGCATGGTCATCATACGAGCTCGAATCCGAATCAGTGGCTGGGGGTAATGAGAGTGTTGACGTGCGGACGTGGGAGTGGTACCCGCTCCGCTGGACGTGGTACGTCACCGGTCAGGCCGTGTCGGCGGGTCTCGGTATCGTAGGCAACGGGATCGTCATGGTGGTCATCTACCAGCGCACTACGAACGTCAAGTCCACGGACACCCTGATCGGCGCCCTCGCCGTCTCGGATTTCCTGATCTCGGTTTTCCTGATCCCGATTCCCTCGGCGAAGCAGATTCCCGCGACCATCCTGGGGAGGCTTTACTGCAAGATCCTCCACTATAACTTCCCGCTGTGGCTGTGCCTCAGCTCCAGCAACTATATGTTGATGGCCATCTGTATTGAGCGGTACATAGCCGTTGTCTATCCGCTGTTCTTCAACCGCATCATCAGCCGCCGAAAGGTCCTTTTCTCGGTGCTCGTTGGCTGGATCGTCTCGCTCCTCCAGACGGTCTACAATGTATTCATCTGGTACTACGACGAGGGCATCCACAACTGCAGCGTTAAGGATCGATCGCCTGCAAGTCGGATCGTGCTGGCCTACAGCATCTTCGTGATTCGACTCGTGATCCCGACCGCTACCATGTTGGTCACCCAGATCTTAATAGCGCGCTCTCTGCAGCGCCATGCCAAACATTTCAAGGACATTCTGTCCAGCGGCAACAGCTCCGAAAAGGGCATAGCCTCAGGCCCGTCCTTTCACCTGGTCGCCCGCAACCGCGTCATCAAGATGATGCTGATCGTGGTAATCGTCTTCGTGGTGACCTGGACGCCCAACCAGATCGTATATCTCTGCTTCAACCTCGGCTACATCCCACCCTCTTACAGAGGTAGCGCTCTGCACCGCGCCCTTACCGTTCTAGGATTCGTCAACTCATGTGCGAATCCCTTTATATATGCGGCAAGGAACGGCGCGTTCAGAGATGCTGTCAAGGGTCTACTCACCTGCACCAGGACAACACGGACCTCGCTCTTTGACGTACGGATCTCGTCTAAGTCCACGCGCGACTTTGATGACGCAGCTACCCCGTCGAAATCCAAGGCATAGGCGCCGGAAGTGGGGGGCAGGGGGGGGGGGGCGGCCGCCCCCCCCCCCCCTCATCAAAAAAGTGTGGGGGGGGGGCAAAAAAAAAAAAGAAGAAAGAAAGAATAAAATATATAAGCTAAGACTTGTTGATTCTAACGTTCAAAAACTAATTTATACATCCATTTTAATTTTTCGCTGCGAACAGATTATCTCAGTTTGTTGTGTAGCCTAACTTGCGTATGGTCTGGGGTGAATACTTTTTCTGAACCGAGCCACGTAGTTCCCGTGTATACGCTGCCACGCTGGCATTACTCTGGCTGCTTGTGAGACGTGCACCAAATTGCACCATTTCAAGTATATAAATGCAAAATCTTCCCCGTGGGAGGGGGATACCCCCTCCCAAACCCTCCCTCTCTGGCTCTGCCCCAGCCCTCGGTCGCTTCGCTCCCTCGGGACTCATTCTTGGCTGTACATAGGCTATTTTGTTGGATCATACATAATGTGCCATATTTATTAGTGTATCAATTATTTTGTTTTCTTCGTGAAAAAGATATTTACATTTTCTGGTCGATCAAATCATACCACGCTTTCCTCAATACAGTTAATCTTAAGCCCGAATTTCCTATCTAGGTATGCACCAGATTGCACCATTTCAAGTATATAAATGCAAAATCTTCCCCATGGGAAGGGGATACCCCCTCCCAAACCCTCCCCCTCTGGCTCTGCCCAAGCACTCGGTCGCTTCGCTCCCTCGGGACTCGTTCTTGGCTGTAGGCTATGTTGTTAATTGGATCATGCATAATGTGGCATATTCATTGTGTCAATTATTTGTTTTCTTCGTGAAAAAAAAAATGTATTGTAGAAAAATGTATGGTCGATCAAATCATAACACGCTTTCCCAGATACAGTTAATCTTGAGCCCGAATTTCCTATCTAGGTATGCACCAGATTGCACCATTTCAAGTCCAAAAATGCAAAAGCTCCCCTCCCCACACCTCCCCCCGTTCAATCACTTCGCTCCCTTGGGTTTGGTCGCTTCGCTCCCTCGCAATGTCTCACTCTCACCTCTGGCAACCATGTGAGTGTGGTTGGGCATGAGCCCCTACACAAACTAATCGTGAGCCCCTTTAGGTCTTTGCCCCCCCCCCCCCCTCCCCCAATCCAAAACTGCTTCCGGCGCGCCTGATCCCAGGGCCCCTCTGACATGTCTGAGTGATCATTGAAATACTGATGGTCCTTTTGGTACCAACGGACACGTACTTTCTTGCTATAAGTTCACATTCATTTATATGCGTAGGAGGCTGGGGCTGTGGGGCTGCAGCCCCCTGTAGTTTTGAAAACGGCCATATTTGGGGGAAAACACCCAACATTCGTGCCAAAGCATATCATATTCGGGCAATATCATATCCTATTCGGGCAAAGTCATATTATATGATTATTAGTTGAAATTGATCATTGATGCATTTAGATATCGGCCCAAACGACTTGTAATAATATGTAGTTCTATGAGGCACTATGTTGTCGGACTTTTTGAACTCAATTCAATTAAATCAATGTTTGGCAGCCCAATAATATGCTAGTTCTATGAGGCACTATGTTGTCGCGGACTTTTTGAACTCAATTCAATTAAATCAATGTTTGGCAGCCCCAAGGGCTAACTTTTGCATGTTAACAAGTAGTATGTCAACAGCCAGAAGGTTGATGATTGACTTACGAATTATATGTATGTACAATTCTATTACATTCCATAGCGTCCGGTAATTACCGATCCGCGATGGGCCATGCATCCGGTAATTACGACACGCATGATTTTTAATTGTTTTACTTTAACAAACAAAATTATAATGCTAATTAGTATATAGAAACATATTAATTTTTTTAGGATTTGTTATATTTTTTTTTTATAAGAATTTTTACTTGTGTAATTGCAATGCCAAGGCAATGACAATGGCAATATCATTAGCTCATTCCATGGAATGGATGTTAGTAGTAGTGCAGTGGCAGTGCATTCACAATGTTCGTTGTATTGTTACTGTTAGTGCAACCAAGGAGGTAGCTATTGCAACTTAAATACAAAACGTATGAACAGAAAGACGAAGACGAACTCGAAGAACGGATGCAACGAGAGGCAGAACGCCGATCAGGAATGATCGAAAGAAACACGATCAGTATTAATGCTCACTAACACAATCATGATACAATTACACACAGCCCGGTGATATTATAAACAGGAATGAAGATCACAATCGCGTCTGTATCATAATTTGCGTTTGATTCTCGTTTGAAAAAGACCGAAGAGTCGCGCCGATCAAGTTCAAGTTTCAAGTTTCAATTTTATTAACGATCCTTCCGAAACCCCAAA
>JBAMJV010010829.1:0-22274 GCA_037951105.1 Echinarachnius parma | reverse complement strand
TAATATATGCATATTGTGTCTATAACCAATAATTTTGAACCGTATCATCTGCTACACAAAAAAGTAATTTAAAGCGAAATTTGTTTTCCCGCTTTTCTTGTTGACCTCATTATGATTGAAGTGTATACGTTGCACAGTTTTTGTAAAGAAAATAAATTGTATCTCACTTTTAAAAAAAATAACATCACACCCGCTGACCCGCATAATGAAGTTCCGAAAGTAGTTAGTGTCATTGCAAAACAGAATCATTCCGCTATATAACATTTATTTTCATCACCACCACCATGACCACCACAATTAAGTGTAATGCCCTTTGGAAATGTGGGCGCCCCTCTTCCTTAGATTGTAATTATGCAATTCTATGAGCCGCGTATGGGATTCATAATTATGCAGTATTTACAGTTCTTTCTATATCTTTCCTCGTGTGTCCTTCATTTTATTATGATATAATATTACCCAGGACATTATCTGGAAGTCTTCCTTGGTTGCAGGTCTCAAACTTGAGAGAACTGAGGTCGGCTGGCACGCTGAGGATGGTGACGGTTTCCAGTTCGTGTCGCCGGGAGCTCAGCTGTGTCTTGGCTGAGAACACCGTGGCTGCGCTGCTGTCTGAAACAAGCGCTCCTTCAGCCATCGAGATCATGTTCCTCAGGATGTCAACAGTACGCTGCAGCCCGTCGATGTGAGCCGCCATCTCGCTCTCCTTATCCTCCTTGGTCTTGTGGAGGGTGTTGATAAGCCGCGCCTGCTCCCCCTGGATGATCGTCACATACTCGCGTGCCTTCCTCTGGACATCCCTCTGAGCTCGATCCGCCCTTCGTTGGAGGTCCTTGGCGATCTGGACCGTGCACTCGATTGCCGTGGAGAAGACCCCGAGCTTGCGCTTGCACTCGGCGAGGATGAATCGGATCTGGTCGCGTTCCTTGGTGGCCGCTTCGGTCAGCGTAACGACACGATGCGGTGGACGAGCGTGGTCGGTTTGACCGCACTCAGTACAGATGGCCAGCTCACACGCCTCACAGAACACGTCAACCGCCCGGTCATCGTGCTCCGGACAATAGTAAACGAGATCAGTGTTCTCCTCGCCATCCCCTGGGCTGCGGATGCACTGCCCTGCTGCCAACCATGCCTCGATGTCCCGCATGACATGATGTCGGAGCGCCCTAATGCGTCGATGAGCAATAACACAATCATCACACAGAAACTCACAGCAATTTAGACATCTCGACGCAGCAGGGGAATTATCCTCACAGTTGGAGCATGTGTATGTGGTCCCACCTGGAGCTCCACATGGTAGTTCTTCCAGCGGCTTCTGGATGGAGGTGACAAGGTCCAGGAGATTAGAAAGCACAAAGTTATTCTTCAGGTCAGCCACACCCTCGCCATGCAGACGTGTCAGTTCACGACATGTTGGACATATCACAGTGGTGGCATCGTTGCTAGTCGGCGCCATACGGAGGAGACAATCCTCGCAAAACGTATGCAGGCATTGCAGCACCTTCGGTCGTCTGAAGCTGTCCAGACATATCTGGCATTCCAGAAAGTCGCCAATTTTCTCCAATAACGACGAAGCCGCCATTATTATTTTCCGACTCAATTCATCTCATATTGATATTAATGGCTGCGTGATTCGTATTGTACGTATACAGTGCATACTCGTGAGCGTCCTCCGTGTGTTATCTACGGTAGATAACGAAGTAGTAGGATGGATGGCTTGGATGCTAATACAGAGGCGCCGTTTATGTGCTCATGACGTACATGCGCCTATGCACACACAAAAATTGTTTTATCGCCCAGTCGTGCGTTAACGTGTGTTCGCCGTGCAATAAGGAATGCATGGGATGGGGCCCTACTCTCTTGCAGGCGTGCATACATATTTACGACATATTTCCAGCATCCCTCTCATTATTTTCATGCACCTGCCCTGAGATGTATCGTGTGCGTTCATATACTTCACATTATTCGCATGAATAGTGCAGTCACATGAATACCAAATTAAAAGTCATGCTCCAGTTGTATCTCACATTTCCATCAGTGGAATATATTATGTTGTTTAGATTATAATATTAATTATAATAATAATAATAATAGCTTGCATTTATATAGCGCTTAATACAGGGTTTCTAAACGCAAATTAGTATTATTACCCATGGTCATCAGGTACAGTTCAAACCCACACAATGATATTGCGAATATACTTTCTCAACTCCCTGGGGAGCATACTAGCCATATATGCTGCCAATGGCGCAAATGCTAATTAACACCATACCATGGTACCCATTTATACAACTGGGTAGAAAGCAGCAATAATGTGGATTGATTGTCTAGCTGAAGGACAAACGTATACTGTATACACAGGGTTCAAACTCGGTATCTCACGATCGGAAAGTGTGCGCTCTACCAATCTTGCCACACCACTGCCATTACAGTCCTTTATTTTGTAGTTATGGACTAATCTTCAAACATCACCACATTATGTTTTAAGTTGAAATAGCAAAGAAATCGGTTCCTGAACAATATAGAAAATCTAAGTGGAGTTTATCATTATTTTTGTAAAAAGATGGATTTTGTTTTACCACATCTTTTAGTTTTAGAACAAGCCCGGGCTATTATAAACATTGGCACTAATTGATTCATTATCTAATTTTGTTAAAGGGCTATTTCTCTTTTCCTATAAACTTTTTATTTTTATTCTTTCTTTCGTATAATTTTGTTCGTGTTTGATTTCATTTTAATTTCCGTCTACAAAATTTGAAACCACTCGAATTATAATGTGGTGTGTTTTTTTGGTATGCATTTTATGTAACATTTTCCATGGTGGCTGCAATAATTTGTTGACAATATTCTGTCCTCATACAGGTTAATCAATAAATGTATTATTTCATATTTAATCTGTAAGAAAATAGTTACAGACATTCACATCGTTCGTGCATAATTAAGTTCACAAATTCAGCAAATGATGTTATATGAGAGAAAGTCCAACGTTCATGTAATAATACAAAACTACCGGTAATATATTCTAATTCTGAATATTATAGTCACCTTTCTCTGAAAAAGGGTGAATGTATAGCCATATTGCTAAATCTTCTAATTTGCGCTGCATTCTTTATTTCTTTATATTGGTTTATACAGATGAATACCACATAATGCAATCAGGCAAATCAATTCAAAGCATCGTTTTCTTTCTTGTGCCAATTTTTAAAACTATATTTAACAAACAATTTGACAAATAAACGTCAATGAGAAAATAATATGTTTACAAATGAATAAATATAAATCACCGGACTTGTATAATACCTAATATGATATAGACAAGTAGGCCTATTAAAATCAGATAGTTGAGACAACTCAAGAGTTATAAACTGGCCATTTTTTTGAACGAGGGATAACACGGAGTAATGCAGCAATGTTTTAATAAATGTACGTCTATGTGTTGTATAAGCAATACTAAATCACCCAAACTCTGTCTTATAATCATATCGATACAAAAGTGAATTGTTCAACTAAAATAATAAGAAAACAGATTATACAAATACGTAGCCGAATGAGTAAACTAAAAAACTGAATGCTATGTCGATAAGCTCAAAGATAACACAAATGAGGGGGGGGGGGGGGGGGGGGTGTATTATAATATACTTACATCCAATAAAAACAAAACATTGGCAGCGTAAAAAAGAAAAGACAAAATCCATGTAAGACTATTTTTAAGAATCATATTTCAAAAATTAAAATCATTGTCAAGATTATATTATGTGTTTATATTATTTTCCTTTGGTTTAAATAAACCCGGATACATCTATGTGTCACTCTTCATTCGCTATCATTTTCATTGATAGCCACGATTACATACTTTATTATTACTCCCAACAATTTATAATGTAACATTTATTTTACTTTTCTTTCGAGTTGATATCGCATTACATCAAGAGCACTCTGTTGGTTTTTGCCGCCAAATAAAATTGAGGACCAACATTTAACCAGTTCTGTTGAATGCTGTTGATCATAGAGCTGATACAGGTGCATCATGACGTAATTTTTACTTTATGCAATAATTGGAATAGTTCATTTTGTTGAAGGGGGTGGTGTACAACAATTTTATTCATAAGTACTAAATCGAATATCGATCGATTTAAAAGTTGAAGTATATTCATATTTTACAAAAAGTAGAATTATTTATTTTAATTTGTTAATGAAATGTATATATTCTGTACGGTATATATTATAAAATGTATAAGTATTTACATCTGTGTCCCCTACCATGCAAGCGCAAGCTTTGCGTGTGAAATCGCACGTACATGTACGTACCGAATTGACATATGCATGCATGGTACTACGCGTACGAGCGTTATAATTAATTGGGCGTGGAAACCGTACCTCCGTTTCTAACGTTACTCCGTTACCGAATTCGGACACTCGAGTTAGATTTGTAGATTTTCCCCATTCAAAACTTTGAAAATGGGGTCGTCTGTGTCAAGATCAGACTTCGCCTGGGTATACAACGATGAACCGCACTTAACAAGGAGAAAGGAGATGTTGAGTAAGTTGAACTAAAACCTCCTCTACTTGTTATAAAATAAATTAATCTGAAAAATTGTCATCGAGTCATTCACTCATTGAGTCATTCATTGACATTGCATTGTCATTGAATGACGGGTCCAGTCCAATCCGGGAGTCTAATGCATTGCCATTGTAAGCGTTGTGTAATTGTTCTGTCTTATATTTGATGAGTTGGAAAGAAAACATACAATTTTAGACAATAGTAATTCATTTATTTGGTAATGTTAACACATTTAAGCGTTGTCAATTATTGCAGCTCTTTCTATTTATTTGGTTGTATGAAGCCTGAAGAAGGTGTATTGAAACTTCGCGCACGAAAATTTCGAAATTTTTCAAAGTGTCGTAGGATCAACAAAATTACGGTAATCTCAATGAAACAAGCATTCAAATACTCCCTCTATTATGAGGATTCGATGTATCTAAAACATTTTTGATTTAAACTCACAATTCATGTGATATTGGCCCGATTCCGTAATCATGTCATATCAACAAGAAATTCTTCACCGAGTACAGTAGTCTTGAAACTTCGCGCTCCATACACTGCACTGCACTGCCATTGACTTAACACGCATTCCCGTGAAGCAAACTTTAACACGCATTTCAATGGGAGTGTGAAGAATTTGAAGATGCAACATTTTGCGCGTATTAGCATCTTGGCACGCGCAGCGTTGTCAAGCTTTCTACGGAGATTGCGCGATCCGAAAGTAAATTTGAAAGGAAAGTCGAATAAAGGAGCATTTTGCGCAGCATTTCGATGCCAACATCTTTAGTATTCCATTCCATCAGTTCACAATAATATGTTTCCAGAAAAAAGAAGAAAAAAAATTGGAAACGCATCACCATTCTAAAGCATGCGTTCATGCGGTCTGAATTACGCAGACTGCTATGTGTGCGGTGAATTGCAACGTGTGCAGAGCGAACGAATCGCCCGGGAATCTATTGTTTACAAACGTGCGCATGAATAGCTGCATTGGCGCACTCGCAAATGGTTGGCCCGTATGGAACCAGGAAATAGCAGTGGTTCCGTAAGTGGTGGAAATTAATTGCTTTGCTTATGAATTACACAACCCTTTGCAAAATGTTGGGTATCTATTTGATATCACAAAACGGTACCAAAACATATAATAATGTGTTGTTCTTTGCCTGGTGGTCCCCTTTAAGTTAAGTAAGTCCTGTACTCCTGTTGATATTATTCCACTTTAAGTCATATTCATGGATGCACATCAACCATGATACATTTCCAATTGACCAATATCTATAATTTTATACATTATTGAATAAATGTATGTACACACTCCTTTTTTTTTCCTTCAGAAAAATATCCAGAAATCAAGCGCTTGATGGGGTACGACACCAACATTGCCAATATTATGCTGGCGATGGTGTTGGTCCAAGTCATTACGGCATATCTCCTGCGCAACGAATCCTGGATGACCATCGCCATCGTTGGCTACTGCTTTGGAGGAGTGGTCAACCATTCCATGACCCTAGCTCTGCATGAAGTTGGACACAATCTCGCCTTTGGCCACGCAAAACCGATGTGGAACAGAGTGATTGGCTTCATCGGCAACCTAATTATAGGAGTACCCATATCAGTGTCTTTCAAGAGATACCACCAAGACCATCACAAATATCAGGTACGGTTGGTACTATTGCTTAATTCGTAACTTGTTAGGTATTGCCTGAAGTCTCATTTTTGTAATGCCAATATACAAAAGGGTCAGTTCATAACGTAGTTCTTATACTCGTCATTGATACAAAAATGATAATAATTTGTTAAGATTGCCTATTTTCATCCATGTTATGTAGTCATATTTATAATTGTAATTTCTTGAAGAATCGGGTAATTGTAAGTTCTATATAAAAAGTTTGTCTTACATCTGAGTCTGCATTTTGTAATGTTAAATTTCTTCAACTTTTGATACTTACTGATGAGATGATAATCAATCACATTATGTGCTATATAAATCAACCATATTATTTCAAATTATTACTTACTGATTCCATTAACTTTCAGGGAGAAGACACTCTGGATCCTGACATTCCATCAGAATGGGAGGGCATTCTCTTCCGGAAACCATTCACCAAAGCCATCTGGATGCTGCTTCAACCAGCTTTCTATGCCTTCAGGCCCTTCCTCAAGAGACCCAAGGTACATTTCTATTCCATTATAATTCCATGTCTTCAATTTCAAACGTGAGAATGTTGTGTTCATATGATTCTGCAAAGAAGTTAGTGTGGGTTGTAGAAGTTTACAATAAACATCTAGTTATTTTCCAAAATAAGCGTTCTGCTGCTTTGTACCCAAAACCAATAGGTTCCAAACAGACATCAACCTTAATCTAAGTCTTCTTCTTTTTTTTTTTTTGGGGGGGGGGGGGGGTTGATGGGGTGTTCTGTTTGTACAGGGTTAAGCACTGGCACACTAGGTCGAGGCCACTAACAAATATGATTTAGGCCACCTAATTGCTCTCCCTAAATTGTTCTCACCCAAAAGGGTAACTAACATTTTCAGACTTTTAACTGTTTTTCGCTGTTTTGGGCAGGCCTACCTAATGCTCTTTTGGGCCGCAAACATGTGACAATCTTGATTTAACTTGCCACACTAGGCCACTAGACTAAATAGCTGATGAAAATAATCAAACTTTTTTTGTTCCCAATAGGTTCCAAGCAAGCTGGAAGTCATCAATCTGATAATTCAGATAGTCTTCAACGCAGCCATCATCTACTTCTTCAGCCTCAAAGCCTACATCTACCTGATCCTGGGGTCCGTGCTGACCATGGGGCTGCACCCCCTGGCTGGACACTTCATCTCAGAGCACTACCTTTATGAAGAGGGTCACGAGACGTACTCCTACTACGGCCCCTTCAACCGGATTGCATTCAATGTTGGTTACCATATGGAGCATCATGACTTCCCAAATATTCCTGGATACAAACTTCCTCTGGTGAGAAATTTGGATTAAAAAAGATACTATGGCTTGTAGGTGCTATTTGAAACTTGTTTGGTGGGGTTTCTAATCTATTAAAGGTGCACCTGTAAAGTGTCAGATATTGCCCAAAATGAAATTTGAGACTTCAATCCTGTACAGAAATCATTGTAAGATATGTCCGAATGATGTGTGAAAGTTTCATTGAAAAAGAACACTGCTTTCCTGGTTAAAAAAGCGAAAATATGTGGCAGCTTTTACAACAAACTACTGTATGACGTCTATGAGGTTTATGACCGTTCATTAACGCTCTTGAGCTGAATGATAGATATCGTCATATTAAAGGGGCATTTGAAAAAATCTAACCCTTTTTTATTCTTCTCTTACCATAAGCTAAACAACATGGTAGAAGAGAAACGAGGAAGCTCCAAGTAATTTTCGTGGAGTTAGACACTTTACAGGCATCCCTTTAAAGGGCAATGAAACCCAAGCAAAATGTTGCTTTCATAGACTTGAAGAGATTAGGAGGAATAATCTCTCAAAGTTAGAGCATAATCGGGCAAGAAACAAGAAAACTATGGCTCTTTGAAGATGTCCATTTATTCCTATGGGGAACTCAAATTGACAACGCACTCTGATAAGTGTGTGGACAACTCCCCATATGTTTTGTACACAAATGTTTCTATTTTTACAGTTTTCTTCATAGTCACACTTTTCCATTCCCCCAACTCATGATATGTTATGTATAAATGCATTCTACAAAACATATGTTGAACTCAAACGAAGGGTAAACATACATTTTGAGAAAATTGAACAAAATTGATATTTTGTGTACAAAATGTATGGGGAGTAGTCCACAACTTTGCCAGAGTGCGTTGCCAATTTGAGTCACTCATATAAATAAGTGACTCTTTTCAAAGAGCCATAGTTTTCTTATTTCTTGACCGATTGTGCTCAAATTTTCAGGGACTATTCATCCTTTGTAGTGTCTTATAGTGCATACAACAATTTGTCTGGATTTCATTGTCCTTTAAGCATAATCTGTAGGATATTGGTCATGAGACATACTCGTACTATGGCCTTTCGACTACATGGCCTTCAATGTTGGTTACCACATGGAGCATTATGATTTCCCCAATATCCAAGGATACAAACTTCCTCTGGTGGGTAATGTTTAAATGGAAAATTTATTATTCTTAGATCTCTTTTTAAGTATTTCAGTGGCATAAAAGATTCACCAATATACATTCAATCCTCTGATTTGTTTTTGTTTTTTTGTAATAAATTAATTAAGTATTCCATTACTAATTGTCACTTTTTAAATTTCCAAATGTGTTTTGTTCTTTCTTACAGATCAGAAAGATTGCGCCAGAATACTACGATCCTCTTCCGACCCACGATTCTTTTGCAAAAGTCGTCTGGGATTTCATCTTCAGCACCAAGATCGGACCGTACGCCCGTGTGAAGCGCCCCAACTCCATTGACCCGACTTCAATCGATCCTTGGGATATGCCCCATTAACGATGGTAGTGATAATTTAAGCTGTAGATCTATGTAATTTATTTCTTAGCATTTGATAATGAAGGATGGGTTCTGATATCAAACCGGTTGAACAGCCCTAAAATCCCAACCATACCATACACCAGAGTGAAACATCCTAACTCCATGTAAATTGGGATCGAACTGATCCTTTGGTACACGGGTATAGATCTGCAGAAAGTTCTTCTGTTCAGGGGGATGGATGAATAGATCATCCCCACTAAAGTCCAGGGGGATGTTTCACAAAGATCCTAAGTTGAACTTAAATTCTAAGTTGGACTTAAAATTATGGAAAGCCATTTATTGCTATGTACAATTGAAACATTATTTTGAACTAAAATGTGTAATTTGGTTTAGATGCAGAAGGATTATCTGTTATCAAGATTTACATTCTTGATATGAAATTAATCAAAAGTCTCACATATGTGCATCTTTTCTCTTGAATAACTTTCTTTAAAATCCAAGGCTACATATGGCTTTCCATAACTTTAAGTCCAACTTAGAAGATAAGTTCATCTTAGAATCTTTGTGAAACACTCCCCTGAACAAAAGGAACTACTGTCTGATCTACGCCAGCCCTTTGGCATGCACATCAACAATAGTAGTGAATATATTTAAGCTGTTGATTGATTACATCAAGGCAGTTGATATTTGGGGCTGGGTTTCCTTTCACAGTCAAACCTGTATATAAAGACCACCTAAGGGAAACAGAAAAATGGTCATTGTAGACAGGTTCATTTACATGTAGAATCCACGTAATTTAGCATTATTGAAGGGTCGTCTTTATATATGGGTTTTGCTAAAGAATGTGTTACTGTATCGCATCATTTTAGTTATTGGGGTTGGGGTTTATATCATCAGAATTAGACTCTTATTATACTGCCAGTTTATCTAGTTTTGTTTTTTAAGTGTGCAAAATCATTTTCTTTCAGACATGTAAATCGCTTTATTAAAAAGAAAGTGTACTATGATTCTGTTGCTTGTGATTATGTAATGATTATATATTAAGTACTCTCATTTGGTACCCACCAATTGATGTCATGATGCATTTCCTAATGCTAATTTTACATAAAATTTGTTAAATTGAAGAATGATTTCTCTCACATTAGTTTGCTCAGTTTACATACCATGTAAATGTTCTCTTTATAATTGCTAATTTTCCATAATTTTTAAATTTTAATAATTATATTGCTTTCATTTTGTTATGTTGTATTATTTCAATTTTGTGACCAATCCAAATAATTTATTATTTACACCTTACTCGATCTTGTATTTATATTGTTTCAAATTCAAAAGATAAATGGAGTGGAATGAGATTGTAAAGTCTTTAATAATGAGATTTGATTATTAGTCTTTTATGTTCATATTTCTTGGTATATATGCATGTTATGTTCTTTGTACAGCCAAGCAGTACTGTACGATATTTGAATTTTTAATGTTAAAACAAATGATAAATTCTTGAATGCAATCTGTGCTGAATTAGATACCAGGCAATTATGTGAACTGTGAAGGTCATATTGACTCACAGACTTGGTTGTTAACCCATTCAGGACTGGTCCAAAAATACTTGTGCTTGAGTCTATGGAGAATGCAGGTTGAATGCAAATGAAGGATCTTCAATTGGTTAAATGTTAATGTTTATGCACTGCTTCAGATGTTCATACTATACAATTCTTTGTATTCTTTTTCATAATCAATGCTCTAATGTTGGCAGAGGTTGTACAAAAGCCAAATTGAGTGTGAACTAGTCTATCCACAAAGCTTACCAAAGGTGTTATTCATAGTTAAAAGTGACTTGTAGCCTCTTTGTAGGTTAATTATGTCACGGGAGTTGCCGGTTATCATACAAGATATTACATGACGGTTATTGGATAAAGTAACTTGAATAATATCTGTGTCTATGGTTACATTCTGTTTTGAAAAAACGTGTATTATTCAAAAGATCTTGAAAAGTCTACAACAGTATTGTTTCAGACTAATTAAAAAGAAATCTTCATAAAACTAGATGAATACACATATTTTGAACCAACTGACAAATCATAACTTTCATGTAAAGAGACTAGTAATTTATTAATTGGATATTGCTCTTTGACTGTAAATTTGTTTGTGTAAAGCTATCTTTATTATAAATCAAGATCATTATAATTTTACCTGAAATGTTATCTTGTATTGTTTTACACTATCTCCCTCTTCCTTATTTATACTACAATGTAATTGAGCTCCGGTCATGGTAGTTTGAGTAGCAACTCGAACATGACAGCTGGTGCATTTGATTTCATAATAAAAATCATCGAATCCATGACGTGTTTGCCCTGTTAGCGTGAGTTCCACCTCGGTGGAACTCAACTGGTCACATTTTTTTCTGATGTTGACACTTTTATCTCTTCAGGCAACAATCCCATGCTGTTTTAACTGCCTCCTCCCCCCAGGCCTAGTGCTATCATAGAGATAATCTTCTCTGGGCTGCAGTTCACTGTATGACCACTAGTCTATGTTTGCAGACCTCTTCATTCTTATTATGACCTATAAACATTCAGACAGCATGTCTATTTAAGTTGTCTGTAGCAGTTATCCTGCCTGTAGACTGTAGTGGACACTAAACTAAATTAATTCTAAAAGTAAAACACCAGTCTCTTTTGAGGCCAAAAACATAACCAAGGGAGTAGCATTTATTAAACAATCATTCTGGTAAATATGCAGTGAAAGATTTTAGCAATGTTTTCCCCAGAATGAGAATTCTCTCTCCCAGTCTCTTTTATACACACATCTCGCAAACCTTATATAATACTCACACAACCAATGTTATAACCTACAGTATACTTTTACTGAGTTTAATTACTAAGACTAACACTATAACACTTCTGGTCTAGCTCGGGTCCACTGGCCAACGACCTTGACATACCTCCTCTCTTTCTCCTCACTTCCTCCTCTTGCTGCCAGTAAATTGACACATCAGCGCCTAGAGGCTAGTGATAAGAGCGAACAGGGATCAAATAAATTCCCCAAGGTCCAATCTGAACTAGCTTGACAGTGGAAAACCCAGACCGCTCGCCAGCGCTGAGGAGAGGTAGTCCCCTAACTACTGTGTAACCTAATGATTTCACGGAATTTATTCGAGTAAAATTGTGTCCTAAATTTGTGTAAACTATAATTTGGCATTTTTGTTAATTATACATCTACAAATAACTACATGTATACCTCTGGAAGGAGACGTACATATACGCGATACAGACGTTTGTCTTCATTCTCGATCACAAATATAGGAATAGGGTATCCCATTAAATTAACTCGACTAAGAATGAAAACAAGTCCGTTACCATAAACCAAGGTGACTTTGGCAGCCAGGGTTACTTTTATTACCACTTTTTGAGATGAATGTATTTTCATCAAGCATCATTTTTTCGAACAAATTTCTTTTTGTTTCAAATGTATTCCTACAGGGTAATGAATAGAATCACAAATTAATTCTTGATGAAAATACATTCTTCTCAAAAAGTGGCCCAAGTCACCCCGGTTTACGGTATATTGATGTCCAATTTACTTGTACGTGGTACTTTGTAGAATACCATGTATGTGTTTGAGTGTCTATGGTTAGGGGTCAACTGTAGCACTTGGCCCAGGGTCATTAAAAACTGATGACTACAAGATGAGAAAATCTCTTCCATGTCAAGCTTCATCCATAATTGCAAAATTGAACAATGAAGGGAGTAAAATTTTGAAAAGTAACAAATTATTGTGCATGTATTTATTTCAGTTCGGGGGCCAATAAATTTTTGTTCTGGGCTATCAAAAATGTTTTTAAATTATTCTTCTTGCCCAGCTAAAAAAAGATTAATAAGAGTTGAGCCCTGGTATAGTTTTGTATAAAGATTGATTAGAGGGGACCTAAACGCTGGCATTTTGCTTACTGTTACTGTAACTGTATAATTCCTGTCACTTCTAGGCCCCGTTGCAGAAAGAGATACAGTCGATTGTAAGTTACGATTGATCGTAAGTCAGAAAATTTACGCGTTTCAACCAATCAGATTTCCCAACTAAGAACACGTGATCTGACTTACGATTAATTGCAACTTACAATCGATTGTATCTCTTTCTGCAACGGGGCCCTAGTCATATATTTCCTCTAAGGTTTCACCAATAATGGAAATAATCAAATTTTAAAACCACTATCTGTAATACTGGAGGCTGCCATGTTTTCCAACGGGTACAACATGAAAAGTCATTTGACTTGCTCCAAGCAGTTGGGTATACACTGTTATACGAACAGAAAATAGTGCTAACATAACCCACTTTTGTTAGTGCCTCTCAGATATCTGACTTTTCACATGGTACAGTTGGAAAACATGGCAGCCTCTAGTGGTCAGTTAGAAAAGTCGATGGTGGTTTAACAAACCTTACACCCATGAGCAAATGTACGATTAGAAGTGACAGGAGTAATTCACTTTTCAGTAACTGTATTCAAACATTTTGTTTCCCTTTAAACTTGAAATAATTTAGTAATAATTATAAAGAAGATAATCAATTCCATTTCAACACCACACATACATACACACATGTTTCAAAAAGTCCACTGCTGCAAGTCACTAGTCTGGTAATCATGTTTTTGAGAAAAAAATGACAGTTTTTAATACCACATAACAAAAATATTTCTTTACAAAAGGCCCCATATGCTACCCTGTTTTGCATAATTCATTGAGAATATGCTATCATAATTGCATACCAATTAGGGTTAAAAATGGCAAAGTCTTGACAATTCTAAGCTTGTTCAGTAGTAGTTAAAGAATACCACGGCTGGATAAAAGAAACTTCCTTTCAAGGTAAAAAGAAGAGTCTACAAACAATAACATGGTTAAATTTACATTAGCACCATGTACCATATTAAACATAAATAACACATGTACACTGTAATGTACACTGTGCTATCATTTTCATTGGATGTACCAACAGTCTTGAATAGCATTAGTCGAGGAACAATAACATCTCTTCCAAACATCAAATTCATTTACTGCACATACAATAAACATGTTAAACACTTATACACCTATCCAAGAACAGCATAAAAAATAACAATGTTCTGACAATGTGCCTCATTGTTTCAAAACATGAACATGTGGCAGTATCACTTTGAATAGAGATCAATAGATCCATAACATGGATTTAGGAAGTTAGCATTTAGGTTAAAAATGTATTAATACATTCAGGACTGTTTGCGATAAAATATTTCGGCTGGGGTCTATGGGCATTTATGTTGAACCTCAATCAAATAATCCTAATCCAGGCACTTTCTTTTCCTTCTCATACCCAAATAACCTACCCAATATAACTCAGTAATTTTCATAGGATCCTATTTATAATGAGGTTTAACTGTACTAAGAAATCAAAGTCCTGTAAAGCGCGGTAATTTCAGACAAAATGTTGATGAATATTTGATATTTTACCTACAAAATAGATTTCATATGCTGCCCTACACTAAACACTTCAAACAAATGAAAATATGAGACAAAGAAAAAATGTAATGTATAAAAAAAGGGCCCCATAAAAATAGTTTCTCAATTGATTACGTAATATATTGTACGACTTATCACAAATCTTTACGACACAGAGCCCCGTTATTGTACATATAGTTTCAGCTGTTCTTTATGAATACAAGATGATTTGGCAGGCAAGAGGTATCAAATGATAATGATGAATATGTCATGTCATATGAATACTGAAATTATATCTTTGGTTTTGGGCAGAGTACTTATTCTTTCTGCTTAATACTGTATTTGGCAAACAAACCAAAAATGGTGATGTAAATGCATATGTTTACTAAAAAGTAATGATCACTCTCCTAAAAGGAAAACATAAAAACATGATATAAAACATGGCAAGAACACTTCTGTATTATCAAGACAAATTATGCAATATCAAGTTCCCCCCTTTCTCCCTTCACATATCATTGGTTGAGAAATAGAAGGGCACTAAGTCGCTCTTTGTTTGTCAGAGAATATCATGTTTTAAAGGGATCTAGTAACTTTGTTGACATGTGCAAAAAGTGATGAAGAGTTGATGCAATGTATATTGTTGTTATCTCATATGTCCACAAGGTATTGTGTGAAAATTTCAAGTCAAATGGACATTGCATGGCCAAGTAATGAGCGAAAATGCAAAGTGATATTCACTAACTCACTGCACTCACTTTGTACACGGTTTCAAAACTCCACCTGAGTTTTTCTTATCTGAATACTTCAATCGTACATATCTTTGTAACGAAAGGGAAATTTGAAAAACCGAAACCGGTCCCATGATTTTATTGTTAATACGAATACAACAAGGTATGAGGGAACCGCTAGAATTAAAATTTTATTTTGAGGATTTGGACAATGTTACTAAGTCCCTTTAAGTTTGCAAACCTTTGGGAAACAAAATAAAGCTCTTCCTTAGATTCAATTATTATTCCCAATATAAGTAATTGCTATCTTGGCATAATACAATTTGGCATAACGTAGAGATTACACCGATCTACAAAATGGTATACAGAACTCAAATTTAGCCCAAAATGTACTTAACGCCCTTCTCACTCTAACCAAACGATACATGTTCATACCCTTTACGGACATGATTTACTATTCTTTCCATTTAATTTTGTTATCCCTCAGTCGTACATCAACATTATTGTTCAAGGTGAAAAGTCAAGGTTTAAAAAAGTATAAAAACATGTATAAAGTAGTTTCTAATATTTGGAGGGAAAAAAAGTACAGACAAAAATAACAAAAAATAGCTGCCAAAAAGAATTGTCCCACTACGAGAGAGATTTCATATGAGTAAATCTCATCTTGAAGAGGGCAAGTAAAATGTTATGTATGATTATCCTTGCCCAAATGGGCCAGTACGCAAAAAGATAGTGTGGAGGCTTGGTATATTTATTATATCAAAACAACTTCATGGTAAATATTCCTGGGGGTGGGGGGTGTTTCACAAAGATTCATAGTTGAACTTAACTCTAAGTTGGACCTAACAGTCATGGAAAGCCATTTGTACCCTCGGAATAAAACAAATTAAAAAGCAAACAAATACAAGTATTTGAGACTTCAAACAACAAAATATTTAACTCATTTCAAGGCTCCTTGATAATGATAAGTTCATGCCTTTTCAAAAGAAAACTAACGACACTCCATAATTGTTAGGTCCAACTTAAAGTTAAGTTCAACTTTGAATCTTTGTGAAACACCCCCCCCCCCCCCCCACACACAAGTTTTCCTAAATCAGCCTCTTCATTACACATGTAAAAATAAAATATTAATTGTATACATATCCTTATAGTCGCAACTTTCCATGAGCAAGGGACCACTCATAAATTGCTGTTTCCATTACTGATGGTTTACCCATAGAATATGTATATATAAGACTACTTTAGTAGTGATGTCACAATCTTTTGTTATAGCATAGTAAAGATTTTAAACAACTGTCCTTGATTGATGCTTTAGGTAGAGGGTTGGAGCTGGATGATTGCCTTCTTAGCAACCGCTCTGTCAGAAATGGCTGGCTTGCCTGACATTGTTTAGAACCATTACCCATGGCAATAGATAACTGTGACATCACACTTTGGTACTATTCCAATAATTTTTAATCTTTGTTTTTTGTTGTGCCAAAGTAGCAAACATATATGCATTGTTCTTTCTAGATTGTGATTTTTTGCCACCAATTTACACAATTTGATCGTTCATAACCCAGAGCCCCTGAGTATTTTCTCCCTTCTTCTGATCTATTTGCCTAACGAGGACACCTGGGAGAAACATTTCTAGTCTTGCCCAATATTCTTGGAAGACTTGGAAGATGGTAGCAATAACACCAATTCAGCATCTCAACTTCTCATTCCCAACTTGCTACAGCTGGAATGTTCCTGGAGTGCAGAAAAGGTAAAAATGAAGTGGAAAAAGTTTTGATAGTTGCAATGGATAAATATAGTTAAATTTTGACTGCTCATAATCACAGTAAATATAGCTTGATAGTGTATTCTTAGTAAAAGAATAGAAATAGATAGAAATGGATTTTATGATTTTGATCCAGTGACCTTAAAGTGACTAACTCCACGAAAAATACTTGGAGCTTCCTCGTTTCTCTTCTGCCGTGTTGTTTAGCTTATGGTAAGAGAAGAATAAAATAGGGTTCGGTTTTTTCAAATGTCCCTTTAGTATGAAGATAATTATCATTGAAAATCATTATTTCAAAAGCGTTAGCTAACGGTATTGATAAAAAGTACAATTGACGTCGCTGAATACGTCCTGCCAGCGCGCGTGAGAAGTTTTCCCGACCCACTGAACTTTGAGCCTAGTGTGCGCAAATTACATGAATTCCGTACCGTCTGTAGCTGTATACACGGGTGCGGATATCGTCAAGATCAAACGGATGATTTTTA
The DNA here is from genome assembly GCA_037951105.1 of Echinarachnius parma. Classification (NCBI taxonomy): domain Eukaryota; kingdom Metazoa; phylum Echinodermata; class Echinoidea; order Clypeasteroida; family Echinarachniidae; genus Echinarachnius; species Echinarachnius parma. The sequence goes on along the minus strand of JBAMJV010010829.1, from coordinate 4,847 downwards.
CTGCAACAAATCTACAACAGACCATCAGTATTCGGTGATAAAATATGAACTCAATATTCGTCTTTTCACTCGGTAAACAGTGTTCGTTTTCTTTCAAACTTTCACAAATCTTTCAATTCTATTTTACAATGATATTGATATAGGATTGAAGTCTCAAATGTCAGTTTGTGCAATATCTGACACTTTACACGGATCACTTTAATTGTCTGGTCTTGGTGCTCTTTCCATCCATTAGCCTGTAGCAGAACTACCGACATTAACACGTCCAATTCAGGGAATTTTGATAACCGCAAGCAGGGATATCATTAAGAAATGCATGCACCTCGGCTTATTAATCAGGGAGATTTTGACGTTTGTTTGTCATAATGTGGAAACATCTGTGAGATTTCAAGGATCCCCCTGCAGAATCAGGGAGACATGGCAGCTCTATTGTAGACAAGTAAAACATGGAATATAGTCAAATTACATAAATTGTTAATTTCTAATGATATTGACGCTGCTTTTCAACAAACCGCACCTAATACAAATTCATAATCTGAGAACACAAACCTTTATTTGGTGTCTTTAGCAAATTTGTGGCTTCTACATTGTTATAAAATGTATATTCTTTCTCAATCATTTTACAATCTGGGCTCCATGGTTTTGAAACATGTTTTAAACAATGGTTTACATAAACCTCCTTTGTAAATTCCAGCTTATCTAAAAACCTCACCTGCTGTAGGTATCTAGGGAGTAAGGTCCCTAGAACAACATGCTATGGGATCGCAGCAGTGCCCACAGCTAAGACTAGAACTCGGACCTTATTGTGTAGGTGCTGACATCAGGGCTACCTGGTGAAAACGAACATAAAGGAACAACTAATAATTAGCTTTGGGATAAGAAAATATAACCATATAAACTAGATGGATCTTCGACTGCGCGCAGTCGAAAATGATGCCTCCGCCATTACGCAATTTATTCATATCAAGCCCAAATCAACATGTACACAGAATTAATTCTGTCAACTAAATTTTGATGGTACTCTCGTCTTTTAGATCTTGACGTATCACAATTATGAGCTATAAGTGACCTTGACCTTTGCCCTCATGACCCCAAAATCTAATGACTATAATTGTTCCCTAAGATACATTCAGGTATCAAGTTGGATTGAAATCTGATATTCAGTTCTTGAGATTTCCAATCTCAAGCAACCTTTACATATAATGAGCCCTGTGACCTTTGACCTCATGACCCCCAAAATCTAATCAGTTCATTGGCTCTCCAAGGAACACACATGTACCAAGTTTGGTCAGAATCTGTCAATCCCTTCTTGAGATAACGCGATCACGAGCTATTTTTGCATATATAATGAGCTCTGTGACCTTTGACCTCATGACCCCAAAATCTAATCAGATCATCGGCCCCCCAAGATACATACATGTACCAAGTTTGGTCAGAATCTGTCAATCCCTTCTTGAGATAACGCGATCACGAGCTATTTTTGCATATATAATGAGCTCTGTGACCTTTGACCTTTGACCTCATGACTCCAAAATCTAATCAGATCATCGGCCCCCCAAGATACATACATGTACCAAGTTTGGTCAGAATCTGTCAATCCCTTCTTGAGATAACGCGATCACGAGCTATTTTTGCATATATAATGAGCTCTGTGACCTTTGACCTTTGACCTCATGACCCCAAAATCTAATCAGATCATTGGCACCCCAAGATACATACATGACCCAAGTTTGGTGAAAATCCGTCCATCGGTTCTTGAGATAACGCGATCACGAGAACGGGACGTACGGACGGACGGACGGACAACCCGAAAACATAATGCCTCCGGCTACTTCGTTGCGGAGGCATAAAAATAACTTTTCAATGTTGTTTTTATTTGTTTGGGGCCATCAGAATTTAAGTTTCTGGCAATTTAAATGTAAGAAATTTTTATTTTACGTGCATAACTAGGCCACAAGGAAAAAAGGGTAAATTTCTAACATTGATATATACAATAATTTATTATAATTGTTATCATTAATATCATCATTATTTAAAGTTTGCGAGTCATTACCTTTAAATTGTCCTCTCCCTCTCCCTCTCCCCCTCCCCCTCCCGGTAGCTTGAAGGCTTGCTGGGGAGCTCCCGCTGGCAGGGTAGCTGCTGTACGTAGTAGTTTCTGCTGCTTCTGGTCTATGGGTATATACAAACATGTTGTAAGCTGACTGCTTTTGTTTTATTTTAAACAATTTGGTGTGTTATGAGTTATAAACAATTTAGATTTATTTTATCATGTTGTATGGCAAAAATATATTTTTACATTTGATAAGATATTGCCAGAGGATTTTATGTAAATAAAGAAAACTCTATAGGATTTAGTTTTACAGTGATTGCACTTTATTGAATTGAATGACGTCTCGAGAAAAAAAACAACTAAAATGTGCAATAAATCTACAATAAATGTGTGAGGTTCATATTTTGGGGGCTACTACACAGTTTCCTTTGTGTCTGGGTCACCTAAATAGAAGCAGAACATTTAACAAATTAAAGACATTATTTTAATTGAGTTGCTTGGCCAACCGGGAAAAGAAACTTGATTTTAAGGCCCCAAAATAGTAAGCAGTCTGATTTGTTCTACATGAATCGTTGGTTTCTTTGAATGCGCATTTTACTTTATGCACGGTTTGCGATTGGTGATACAATTAGTTTAATTAATTCGCTTTTATAATTTTGTTATGTCTCTCATCGGTTAATATTCTTTTTCATTAATACCAAGACAAATAAATGGCAATATTTAGCGATTCTTTCGACTATTTTTGGTAAAGCACCGATAGATATAACGGGCACGGTACGGTGTACACTGTATTCATACTTACAGGTCTTCTACACGGAGCATTACACGGGATACAAGTTATGATCATCCGAGATCATCGCTCAAACGAATAAATAATGTCATGTCAAATTCATAACGGTGCACATTTTTGCTTACTTACACGTCTTGTATGGAGCATTACACGGGATACGAGCTTGATCATCCGAGATCATCGCTTTAACGGATAATCAATTTTGTGTCAAATTAATAACGGTGCGTAACCTGTTACAGTGTATAATCTTCAAGCCTGAATTAGCACTTTACCGGAAGAAGATTACCGGGCACTTACTAGTGGTCGTCCTTGGATCTTCGGAAATCGCGGATACATTGATTAGCGAATCCATGTGAAATGGATGACAAGTTCTCATCAATCAGGTTGTTAGTCCGATGACTGTAATTATAGATCTCGGTAGATCACTGCATTAATCGTTGGATATCACCGTTCGAGGGATTATTTAATCCACATTTGAAAACTAACACCAGTTTTTGTTAATCCGCAAGCTGTACTTAGTCTCCGGAGGTAATGGTCGCTGGATTACCTAACCATCTTCAAGCAGATATCAGTATCTTATTTAATTGTTCATCTTGAGGCTGTCCTCCACGATAATACAGTTACCATGATACAACAAACAAACAGCTGTTCTGGTCTGCTCTGGTGAAAGTATCGTTCTTCCAAGATCACCACTAAACAAATAATTTCATCCACTTCGAACGGATGCACGCAAGTACAATTCTAGTTAATCAAATGGTTGTTCATGTACTTCATCTCCGGAGATCCTTACTGAATGGATCATTTTATCTATGTCAAGCGAATACCAGGCTGGACAAAATACTTGTTAATCCAGCAGTCATTACCGATCTATCGAGATCACTGATATATGGATTATCCAACATATTTCACATGAAACAGATGTCAAGAATAAATTCACTCTTCTTGATTTGTTGTACTAGATCTCTTGATCTCTAAATCAATAAATCATTCATGTCAAATCAATGCAAGTGACTCAATTATCATTACTAATCACGAGGTTGGACATGAAATCCCCAGATCACCATTTCATGATCCTCGGTACGAGAGATACAAAGAGTTCTGCCAACCCTGTTTAATAACAGGGCGTGAACATGGCACTCATTGCAATATTATCATTCTGCTTCAAAGTAAAACCCTTCATTTAGAAAGGCAATTAAATCACAATCAGTGTCATGTTCAAGCCCTAAAAAGGCAGAGTTGGCTTTAGTCTATTTATGAAAACTGTGCACTTATCTTGTATCGACATTTAATGATTAACGGATCAGGGTTTTATTCCATCTGTCACATCCAGTATTGTGGTCTAAAAACGACTTATTTTTTATTGCAATTATTGGTGATCTCCAGGCATTTATTCAACTATAAATCTTGACAAGAAATTACAAGAGTGAAGAAAAATGTACAATGATAGCATAAGTTCTGAGATTTTTATTAGCAGACAAACACAAAAATGATGAACATTAATTAAATCTTTTACAAAAGGGTGCCGAAGATATACCGCCATCATGTATTCGTACATGTATCTTGCTACGAACACGGTCGTCAAATCACTGCTCTATGATGTAATATCCTGAACAAAACGCAAATACTTTTTTGGTCTATCTTATACAAATTTGTGGAATCTACAGTATCCAAATTATCAAACCTTTTTTATTGTGACGAAAAGATGGATCTTGCGAGTCATATCTTGCGAGTGATTCTCGTTCCTTATCTTTTCAGAGATATAACGCAGTATTCGATTACCAAGCTTAACGAGAGAATAATCATGGTTCGCAAAATGAGAACGAAATTTCCAGCATGAGAGCAGTGAAATGGTACCCTTAATAAGCAACAATTCCGGCCAGTAAATTGAATATCAAAATGCTAAAAGATATACTGAGACATACGGAACAGGAATCATCATATTCGAGAGCACGGTAAATAGGTATCTACAATATGTTTTTAAAAATCCACATTCTGTAAATCAAC